>CAJUYI010007835.1:0-11650 GCA_910591695.1 Galerucella pusilla
GTGACCTTTTCGCGTGCTGTCAGACAATAAGAAACAGACTATAGTTATTTCTGAAAATATAATAATAATATTCGGAAATATCCAAGAATTTTTTTAAATTAAAAAGTTTATTTATCCTGAAAATCACAGATGCAAGTGTTTATAAAGATGCTTCCTGATTCACCTTTCCCAAGTAACTTTTTTCTACGAACTCGACGCCTATGGTTAAGATTCAACAAGAAGAAGAGGCAAAACAAAATTAGATTCTGGAAGTTCAAAGGATCCCGGTTCCGAGTGTCGAATTATGAAAACACCTCCGACTCCACGATCCCTTTGAGAAGGAGCGAGATATGCAAACGACCAAAGATAATTAGGATAATGGCAGCCACTTCAATACCTGCTATGACCTGATGCCACCGCCTCTTCACGAAGGATAAAGCTTCTGCTCATGATTATTTCTCTTTTTTTTTCACTGTTACTCTCACTGTAGCCTAATTTGTTCTTAAAACTTTTAAGGTGCTCGACGAACAACACCTGTTGGATTATAACCGTTTAAAATATGATTTTTATCGGAAAATTGCATGATTTTTTTATATCAAAAAACACAGCGGACGAAAAGAGTCGATAGTCTGCTTGCTAGCCTCGACTATTTAACTTTTAAGTATATTTCAATGTCCTTCGTGGCAAATTGCCAGGGAAGTAGTTGTTGCTTCTTAGCGAACGGTCTTTGTACTTTGATTTTCAAAGACTCTGTAAGGCGTTATAATAGTATAACTATTACTATTACTATTACCTTCGACATCTATTGAAATATCGTTAAATAATGATTCGGAAAATGAACAAGACTATGGAAATGTGTGAAAAAAGCTTGTGTTCTACTAATATACAAAAATTAAAAGTTCTACAATTCCCCAACTAAAAAAATCTACAGGCTACTGCCCTCCACCACTAAAATATTACCACCCTCGAACAAATAAAATATCAAAGCGGGGTGGTAAGTCTCTTAAAGATACCTGTGGCGGCGAGCAGCGGCCCGAGTCGTCTCCATTCGGCTGGGCTAAGGGGCTGCGGCTGAGGTGAGCCCCCGTACTCACCCATGGATGCCGCCCCCTTGCTATCCAACTGGTACGGTGGGATTCCCATGTGGGCTGGTGGCGGTTGCGATAGCGGATCCCCATTATGGCAGAAGAAAGGCATGTGACCTGTGGGGCCAAGTCCCATCTTTCCGGCCTGAAACAAAAAGAAATATATTAAAGGAGAATAAACATATTTTTAAACAATAATTTTTTTCATTTAATTCATAAAATACATCATACCATTTTAAAAAAGCACCGAAATATTTTTTCTTCACTAAAAGGTATAGTGGATTTTTTTTTAAATCTTTTATAAACTTTTTCTGTTCATTAAACGAACATATCTGGAAATTTTAGTATAAAAGACCGTCTCAATATACAAAGCAAGACGTTAAAAAAGTCGTCATCTTGATCTTTTTGTATCCTATTAAAAATAATAACTGTATCTCTATAAAGAAGGAGATATAATGTCATTATTCTTCGAGTCCAAAATCAAAACAGTAAGTTTCACATGGGCGTAACCCACGGGATAAAACCCAATTCAACACAAAATAAAATGTGCTTTTTTCTTATTCTTTTGGGAATCAAACCACAATAATGTTTTTTAATAAATATAAATGAAGGAGAAAAATCTATAAAATTTGAAATTGAAATTGAAAATAACAATTTTTTACCATTTTTGGATATTCTTATCAATAAAACACCTACAGGGTATGAAACAAGTGTTTATCGGAAGCCAACACACACTAATAGGTATTTGAATTTTGAATCAAATCATGCTATAAGCGTTAAAAAAGGGGTAGTAAAATATTTATACGATAGGGCCAGAATCATTTGTTCTAATGATAATCATTTCACAAAGGAGAAAACTCTACTGAAAAATGTTTTAAATGCCAATACAAGAATATAGAGAAAAGCTCATTGTACCCCATAAGAATAACAATAATATTAATAATTCAGCTAACATAATTTTTTAAAACTTGACAATACCGTATGTTAGGGGCAAGTCAGAAAGAATTAAAAAAATTGGTAATCAATTTAATATTCGAACCAGCTTTAAATCTAACAATACTTTGAGATCTATCTTAACAAAAACGAAACTGAAAAATGAAGAACAATCTTCAAAAAATTGCATATATCAGATATCTTGTGAATGCGACAAATTCTATTTAGGTGAAACATCTAGACCATTGAAAGTCCGAATAAGTGAACATGAAAAATACATCAAAGATAGGGAGTTCTTTAAGTCAGGTATTTGTAAACATGCTTGGGAAGAGGGGCATAAAATTCAATGGGATTCGACAAAAATAGTATTGAAAGAGCCTAATAATAAAAGACGAAAAATCAAAGAAAGTTCTTTAATAGAACTAAATGCAGATAAATGTGTAGCTAGTATTTCAGCAGAATGTAGTCAAATTTGATTACCAATGTTAGAAAGAGAAATTTCCAATAGTCAATTACCTGCGTTATCAGGATAGCATCATAAGTTTTTATCCAGGTTTTCTTATGATTTATCATTGGAATAGTTGTTAATCGATACACACTTCAATACACAAAATCACCAAACTAAGTTATACATGTTTTGAAAACAAATATGATCATACACAAAAAAGTAACAACAAACGCATTTTATTAACAACATTTCCAAAATAAGCTAAAAAAGCGCTATCCCAATAAAAACCGTTCCTGGAACGTGCACTCCACTGGATTCCATTTGGGGCGTCCATTAATTACGTGAGGTGTTCTAGGGGGGGAAGGGGTCAAGCTAAATCTTTCCAAATCTCACTTAAGGGGGAGGGGGGGGGGTCTTGGCAAATATCACGTAATTATTTTTCTCGCAGAAAGCGGTGTAAAGTTGCGTTTTAAAAAAAATTACGTTAATATTCACAAATAATAGTCTTTGCTAGTCTTCAATAAAACCCAACACGTTTACAGCCCAAATAAAGGTTTTAAAGAATCTCGCGTGAGATTAGGGGAGGGGGGAGGGAGTTGAGGAAAATCTCACGATATCTCACCAAGGGGGGAGAGGGGGTCGAAAAATTCTCAAAAATACCTCACATAATTAATGGACGCCCCCTTTCTAGTAGACTATCATATCGTTAGAATGTCATAAAATAAAATATTTTATTTCACATTTTACCAGAGGTGTCATCTACTATGAATGGACCTTAATAAAATTTGACAACAAAGTTTTGTAGTCTTAAACTTCAAAATATTATTGATTGTCTAGTTGTCATATTTTTTCGTTGTGTCAGATAGGGACCAAAAATTATTTTATTAATTTTATTACTGGTTAATCTTGACAACGGTAGCTGGAACGCTACCGAAACGTCGAAATAAAAAATAAAAAACATTATTGTGGTTTGATTCCCAAAAGAATAAGAGAAAAAGAATAAGTAATGCCACAAGGAACTTACAGAAGATATTAAAACTCAGTATTCAAAATAGTGTATTATTCAATCGTATTTTTGGAGTAATTTTAGTACTTGTTGCCATAAGTTTCATAATTTTCCCCACTCTCCCTCCTTTAATGTAATTTATTTAAAAATGTTTACGTCAAAAACATATTTTGACTTCCATAGTTTACGTTCAAACTGTATACAAAATTTTAAACTGTACCTAATTGATATTTCTGCCAAAAAATTTTATTTCATTTGCCCCTTATAGTTACGCTTATGAATTTCAAACCGCAATAGGGCAAGCAAAAAATTTGGTCTAGACCAAACGGTAGGTGACATTGGCAACTTCTACAGTTAACGGCGAGAGACTCAAGAGCTTCAAAGAGAACTCGGACTTTGGAGCGAGAGAGACAGCAATCCTTTTTTAATTGTTCTGAAACACTTCCACTATCATGGCCCACATTTCTCTTTTCAGATTCCATCGATTTGTAGTCATTTTCTTACGTAAACCAAAAACGCAAGGATATATATACTTATTTATTTATTTATTTATTTTAAAAGTTACTTGTTTTTATAGTAAGTACGTATAACAAAAATGTATAACATTGAAATAGTTATTTACGTTACAAGTCCCGTAAAATCATAAAATATAATAATTGGATTTTCTACAAAATATTCATCAATATACACATAGATTCGAAAAAAAAATGTGTTCATTATAAATGGATCAGAGATTAATCAAATAATTAGTTTCATTAAAAAAACGTGTATATTTGTCAAAAATTTTTATTGTCCAATAATAAACTTGCTTTAAACATAAAAAGTATTCTTAGAAATAAATAAATTAAATACAAATTGATTCTTTTTATAAACCTGCATGAGAACTTTTAATAAAGAGTATTTCCACCTCTAGAATTTATGCAAGCTTGAAGTCGCCTGCCCATGCTGTTTACCAAATTATTGATATTCTGTTGAGGAATATTTCGCCAATTCTTCTTGGGCCGCATGAACAAGCTCTTGTACACTCCTGGAAGGATTTCTGCGAGGTGCCACTGCCCTGGCAAGCATGTCCCAAGCATGTTCTATGGGATTCATGTCAGGAGATAGGGCAGGCCAGTTCAAACGATTGATCCCTTCAGTTTCAAGATACTCATTTACAGTTCTGGTCCGATGAGGTCGGGCGTTATTGTCCATAAAAACGAAGGAATTGCCAACAGCTGCGCGCCATAGTCTCACGTGAGGATGTAGAATCTCTCTGAGATACCTATCACCAGTCATCGTTCCCTCCACATGA
Organism: Galerucella pusilla; assembly: GCA_910591695.1. Taxonomy (NCBI): domain Eukaryota; kingdom Metazoa; phylum Arthropoda; class Insecta; order Coleoptera; family Chrysomelidae; genus Galerucella; species Galerucella pusilla. The sequence continues at coordinate 4,746 of CAJUYI010007835.1, forward strand.
ATTAATTTTGTGCGATCATTTAACATGATACCAGCCCAAAGCATAGCACTTCCTCCTTTGAAGGGCGGCACGGGGCGAGCATGGGCAAGCTGAGCAACTCTCGTTGGATCCCGCCACACACGTATTCGATGGCTATCTTGTACCAAACAAATCCTTGTCTCGTCGGAAAATAACACCGAATTCCAAAATTCTTCAGGCAAGGTCGCGTGTTCTTGAGCCCACTGTAGTCGGTGAACTTTGTGCTCAGGTTGTAGTCTGGGCACTCTTATTGGTCGGCGACACCTCAAACCTGTCGCAAGTATTCGTCTTCGTAATGTCGAGATCGATACTTGAACTCCCAACGCATGTCTCATATCTCTTTGGAGTGCTGGTCTGCTGGTATTGCCATGGTCGGGTTTCTTCGGATAGTTAAGTGGATATAGCGGTTCTGCCGCTGATTAGTAACACGCCTTCTACCGCTTCTAGGTCTCACACGAAGAGAATTGTTCTGGAGATACCGGTTCCATAAACATCACTTTGCCAAACGCCAACTCTGTTTGCCACGAACCTTTGAGAATGACCTTCTTCAACTAAAGCCACTATTCTTGCACGGTCAATCTCACTTATGACTTGACGATTCATGTTTGCACTTGAAATCGTAAAAATCAAATGCCTCGAATGTTAAAATGATCGCACTAAAAATGTTATCTTACAAGAAAAACCGTAAACATCTGTATATTGCAAAAAATATGGAACATATTAAACATTGATAAACAAGCCAACAAAAAATTGTTAGCGCAAAAAAATTCCTTCGCACCCGAAGAAGGTGATGCAAAACTTTTGAATCTATGTGTATATTACCTATTTATTTTAAATATTTATTTGCTACGCACAAATTCAGCATTTCTGTAGTATGACGTGTTTTAAAAACTAAATCTTCAGCAAAGTAAAGCTGGACAGAAACAAAAATATTTTTCCTGAATTCAATATGGCTAACAAAGATTTACGGAATGTCAGGAATGTGGAGGGTATTTCAATGAACGAAAACGTACGTCCTTAGGTTTATAATTCAAGTATTCTTTCATCCATACAGTACAGTGTGTCCACGTACGAGGGAGAGTTGAAGAGGAGAAACATTTTAAATTTCAGGTTCAGCGAAAAATGTCAAACACTTCGAGGTATTGATACCTGAATTAAATAACACAAAGTATTACATTCCAACACATGTTTTTTTTTCTTCTTTGGCATACTTTTTATATTTAATAAAGTTTGTTGATCCTGTTGTCAAACAAATCCCATACATCGAGGCAAACAAGAATGAAAAATTTCATCTAAAACAAATATTTGTTGTCATTGGTTTCCGTCCGTGTCACAAATACTATTCATTTTTCTATCTCGATTTATCGGAAGTATGTAAACGTTATTTATAAAATATGTCAGCAGTCATTCATCATATTCAGATAATATTGTTGTTACAATATGCCTAAATTATAAGAGAACATCTGTTTTCAAGGGATGTTACTTTAAATAAGAATTTATAATTTTTTGGTATGGAACAAACATAAAATAATCATTTTTCTCCTACTCTACCGGAAAACTAATCATATGAACACCGAAAATAGGGTGGAAAGTTTTGGTTAGCTGCAAATAAATCCTAAATCAATCGACAAGTAGCAACAAGGCATCGATGTGTTGGGAGAAATGAGAATGTGCCTTTCTAAAACCATTTCTCAGTGGACAGAGTTCTGCACACTAGGTTACAGTAGCTTAGTAGTGAGGCTCTCCTTTTCAACACAGGCAAGCACAAGGCATATGCTCTGCTGTTTCATCATCCTCCAGACAAACACGGCACATCGGATCTTCAAACATTCCAGGTTTTACTATATGTGATGAATCAGAGGACAGTAGCTTGTTGAATAAGAAGAAAGCACTAACATGAAATTGGTGAGCATCAAGATTCAACTTGGTAGATTTTGAGTTAGGTCCAGTGTTAATGTTATTTTAGAACTGGCTAGGCGTTCCAGTTTTCAATTTTAATACCTCAAAACCTACATCTTTGGCGGTTTCTAGCATCCTAGAGTTGAGATTCAACTTCAAATGTGAAGTGAAGTGTGCTTCTTTTTTTTAAGGAGCCCTAGGCCGGCACCACCTCAGCCTCCTGGGCTTAATGTGGATACACCTAGTGTTCTGACTACAGCCTATTCAGCCAATCCGTTCCCTGTATTAGCTTATGCTGGTTGGTTGTAGAAGTCGTCTGGAGTCATTTAGGGTCTACCATACAGTTTCTGCATCCTGTGGACCAGCGTCTCACAGTTGCATAGTATATGCAGAGCTGTTTCGGTATTCTTTTTGCATCTCTTGCATGTAAGGTCTCCGTTATACAGCCCTATTTTGTTCAGGTGCTCTTTTGTGGGAAAGTGCCCCGTAAGTAGCTCCGTTATGGTGCGTAGTTCCTGCTCATTGAGAGCAGTTCTTTTGCTACTTTTTCTTATGGTTCTTTTATGAATTTTTCTTCCCATGTATTTGCCTGGGTGTATTCTTCCAGTGTTGAATATGAGTTAGACTAGATGGTACGGGCGCAAGTACTTCAGATGTTAATTGAACGGTATTTAATTTCCAACAAAAAATTAACTATTCAAAACAAATATTTGTTTAAAACAGACTATCTAATTTTAAAACAAATTTGAAGATAATTCCCTCTTTATCCTTTTATGTAATTGGGGTATTCTAAATGAAAAAAAGAGTTTTGGTTAAATATGAAAGTGGTGCATTTATGAATAAACATTGCACAAATTTATTTGCCTGGCTCCTGTTCCGTTCGTTTTAACTGCTCGTTTCTGTTCCGAGTTTTGCGAGCTCGAGTTCAAGCCCTGTTTCCTGTCTAGGCTTTTGTTTATTCATGCAATTGCGAATCTATACAATAGGCCAGTAAAACAACAACAAACAACAACAAAAACTAACGTCACATATAGAAAAAATAACTTTCTATTTAAAACTAGTGTTTTGTATCTATACTTAGAATCTTTTGAGAGGTATCCTGAGCTTCATTTAAATCTCAATTTAAAGATCTGTCGTTCAACGTGTTAATTGCAAGTCCAATGACCAGCTGTTTTATTACTAATTATTACAATTAAAAACATAAACAATTAAAACTACTTGACTGTAATTAATTGTGAATTACGCAGTACCCAATTCTCTCCTAGAATTATTGATTTAAATTCTCAAGAAGGAAATATATGAGGGTCATTCATTAGCAAGATATTTTAATAATTTGTTAGAAACCAAAATTCAAATTGATTAAAAATCTTTAAACGTTTGTTTCATGTTAAAAGTATGTCTATCTAACGATTTGTTTTCAGTTTTTCTGCGTCCTGATTTGGATATACCTTTTACTGAACCAATTTCGTTGGACTTATATTATGGCATTTAGGTATAGGGAACATTCCATAAAAAATTATATTTATTCCGGAAAAAGGAAGGATCTGACAACAATGTAATTACGACCACAATATCGGGCATATCATAAGATCTTTGCAGATCGATATCTATAAAATCGTGATATAACTGAGACATTCCATACTTAAAACTCCCTCTGTATATACCCTCTTATTGATGTAATTTATTCTTCTAAAATGAATTTAACATCCCTCCGATTATTCTCGCAGTTACGGTGAGAGATCAAAAGGCGTCCTACCGCCGTCGACGCCAACTATAACTTCATCTACACATGGGCATGGGCGGTGCTGAGCGTCGGGGCGCTCGAAATACCCGGCGGCGCGTCGTCGGAGAAACATCGACCCAGTTCATTGGTCCAGCTAGATTTTAAGCACATGCGTAAAGTAGGAGTTGAGTCGCAGGAGGATATGAGGAGTTTTCTTTCTTTAGGATTGTGTTCAGTCGTTATTATTCGACTGGCAGGGAAAAATGTAACGGGATGAAATAATAGATTCAGAAACGTTAGCGTTTAAAAAGAAGAATAATATTATCAAGATATTTTTTCCACTATTAGCTGTGAAGTTGAGACAATTATTGCTTCTTCTAGCCAACTGAGAAGTTGAATTTCTCTATTAGTGGTTAATAATTTTTTTCTATTATTAACCTAGGTCAATAATGGACAAATTCCAATATTTTGATAATTCAGGCATAGTAGTTCAACAAAAACTTGTGCAACATATACCCAGCAGATTGTCTTTAACATATTTGCAGCTTGAAATTACCTATCAAGATAAAATTATTTGAATAAAAATGCCATTATTTTAAAATTCGCGCTCAACTAAAAATGACTAGTGATGGGGTACTCGAGTACAAAGAATCGGAATGTATTCGATTCTCAATGGTACTCGTTAGTATTCCAATACTCGCAGTGAAGTATTCGAATACTCTCAGCACTCGAATATGTTTTCTTGAAAGCCAAAGATAGACTGTACGGGACAGGGGCGCACTTGATTATTTTAATGAACAACAAAATTTCATATTCACATATATTCACATATATTCAATCGTATACTCAAGTTACATGACAAACAAATGAAAATAAACTCTAACAAATAAAATATCACTGAACCAGTTTGTCGAGAGAATGTATTGAGAAAAATTATTTTGTCTAAATTCTTAGGAGACAAACGATTTCTCCTGATGTTGGTCAGCTGGCCTGCTTTGGAGAAAACTCTCTCAGATGGAACCGATGTTCCTGGAATACACAGGTATTTTGAAGCAATTTCGTATAATTCAGGGAACATCATTTTAGGTTTGCTCCAAAATTACAGGGGATTTTTCAACCTCTCGTACTCGGTAAATACTCGATTCTTGAGAGTATTCGAGGACAGAGTACCAGTAAACAGATATGTTTATTTGAAAGTTCAGTGATATATTTACACCTTGTGCAGCTTGGTTTTAAATGTAAATAAATAAAATAGTTGAACAACTATTATAAACCAGTGCAGATAGCTCAAAATTAAATGAAAAAGGGACAAGGTTAATAACAGAAAACGAATTTCGAGGAAAGCGAGACACTGCAGTCAGAAATACAGGAAGCAAAAATAACATAACCACAAGGATCCTAAGAAAATTCGAAAGAGCCGTGTTTTTCGTTTTTAATTTATTTCTCGCGCAAATTTTTTTTTTTCCGGGAAATTTACAGGAGGCGTACCTTTCTATGTCTCAAATAAGCTGTTATTTTTTTAACTAATTTCCCAATGTAATAATATTAACAAAAAACCGAAAAATTACCCACAACTTCAACCTTAAAAAATATTGTAAAAATGCTCGATATGAAACATCTACTTTTAGATATAGTGTAGATGTTATTTTGGACAAACTTGACGCTGAATCATTATTTCTTTTGGAAGAGGTAGGAGATTATGAGTAAGTCGCAAGAAACCCAGTCGACTGATAAGGTGCTTCATTGTTGGAAACAGAGTTAACCCGGGAAGGCAATCTTATCTTCGAAAATTGTAAAAAATGATTGCGCATCAATCAAAAATTCAGTTTAGGTTCAGCTTTAAACGAGGCGGACTGAAACTGAAACTTTCACGTTAAGTTAACTAAATATGACAGTTAATTTTGACATTTAATACTTGTTGATAGGCACTAGGTATGTTGTTAATATGCAACACTTGAAAGACAATGACAAATTTTCAATTTCTTGGGTTGATTCAAGGTCCATAATCTTTGTGTATTCGTCTGCCAGTTTCACTGGTTCTAATAATTTTCTTTAAATAAATTTTCTTTTTGTTCGACATATTATTCGTAATATTTATAATAATTTGCGTGAGTTTGTCAGATTAATACGAGGCTTGTTCAATTGAAACCCATCTTTGGTCCAGGAAAAATTTATTGACAAGTACAGTTACAAATAACTACCACTACAATTGAGGCACATATCCCACTGTTTCACCAACCGATGTATACCCTGCTTATAGAATTCCTGTGGCTGCTGCTGGAAGAATTCTTTCACAGCGTTTTGTACTTCTGCGTCCGACTGAAAACGGTTACCTTTTAACGCCTTTTTTAGTGGCCCAAAGATGTGAAAATCGCAAGACGATAAATCGGGACTATAGGGTGGATGCTCTAATATCCTCCATTTCTTTCGTTGCAGATTTTCTTTCACTGCGTTGGCAACATGAGGCCGAACATAATCACATTTGGACGGATTGTTAACAACAAACGCCATTTCAAAGTCACAATACTTAAAATCGCTGTCAAATATAAACGAAATAAACAGATCAGTGTGACGTTTGCATACACTACTAATGTTGGAAACCGTCAGTTGAATGATTACAATTGTTTTCAAGGCTAACCTGACCAAAGATGGATTTCAATTGAACAAGCTGTGTAATTAATAAAAATAAGTGAAAAACAGTCCTTCAATATTCTGTTGCCAGTTGGAGCACGAAACCCAAATAGTGATTTTTAAAATTACCCTTTTTCCAGTCAACATCAGAAAGTAACATAATATGGCTACTAACTGGTTCTAACAAAGCGAGCACCCCTATATACTTTTAACCTTTTTTTCGTCACTGCTGAAATCTCTAATCCATTAGTCGTTTTAAATTTCCTATCCGTGTCCCGGGTGTTGTCAAACGCCTGCATAATTACAAAAATAATTAGTAGCCGTGTGCATTTCAAAATCAAAAGAGAATAAAGTAGGTAATCAGCAGCTACTACGTGATGACTTATGACGCGATCATCAAATTCTGTCAAGTCCATAGCTAGATAGAGTTTTAAATAAGAAAGAAAAACAATATTGTTGTATAGAGTTGGACGAATTGATAACAGTTAATTTGGAACCGCGATACATCTACAAAAAAGAAAGTTAAAATATTTTTCCGCAAATCGCTAGGAAATTTTGACATTCCTGTCAAAATTTCTTGAAGAAACAGTCAGGACTTCCTTACTGTAAGGAAATGTCATTTCCTTACTGTAAG
>CAJUYI010007837.1:0-11649 GCA_910591695.1 Galerucella pusilla
GAAACTTATACTTATACTGTGAAGTACTTAATTTGCAGATATTTAAATTCGAAACTATATAATAATAGTAAATGATATATACCTCGTCGCAAGCAGAACATCTTGGTTTGATAGTTTCGGCGTGATGTCGACCGCAGTACAATCGACCCTCCCTGTAGAAATATATAAGGTCGACGAGCAGTTCTCTACAAACGGTGCAGCTGAAACACGCAGGATGCCAGCAGGTGTTAGGTCCAGCACGACTAGCAAATACTCCTATATCACCTACGGAGAGGGTTTCCTCACACTAAAAAATTAAAAAGAATAAACTTAGTAACAAATACAAAGGACTATTATTGTCTAACAATAGTATGCATAATCATTTTTGAGACTATTTAATTGAGGTAAATGAAGAAGTTTAGATAACATTATTTGATTCCAGAAATTAGTAGGTACCGTTGTTTTAAAAGAAGTAAATGTATTAAAACGATACGTTAACGTCATTCTGTTTGCGAAAAACCGGCTACAATTTGAGATTACCAAATGTACATATTTTTTTTAATTTTACCATTAGGAAGAGCATATCATTTTGAGGCTCTGTGCAAATAATCAGACGTCAGCGAGACTCCTAAATCGCCTACGGTATGCTTGTTTAATTGGTTGTATCAGGAGAACGACATATTCTATTGACATGAAATTTTCATAATCATATTTTTATCCTTAGTTTTACGACAGTTAAAAATGATTTAAAAATTTTAGTAAACGAGCACATTGGGCAGGTACGATGACGCACCTTTTAATCAAACTCTTGGTTGGATAAAAGTTAGTAGGCAACCTGAGGCAACCCATGTAGGTATAGTGGACGTAATATTTTCAATGCAGCAATCTAATCGTATATCCCCTTCAAGTTATGTTGCGGACTATGACGGTATCGTATCGTATTACAGTCGAACAAAGACCCGACAACTTCAAGTTCACACAATATCTATTACGTCAAGTATACTTGTGTATTTTTTAATGAAACTAGTAAAGCTACAGTCTTGTTGACGATATACAAACTGGTGAAAACAAGGTTAATGTTATGAAGTTGACATACTCTCAAGTATTTCACACTTGTCATTATATTTTTTGTAATTAAACCATTTAAAACGACGACTAAGTTTCCCAGAGTTGATGATACCACAATAGGCTATGGACCCAGCACGTTTTCATCTAAATATAACCGATATTACGCAAATAGAGAGACGTTAGCTTTTAAATATCGGTACCTTTTTTTAATACAACTGCATATTATATTAACATAATGGATATTGTGATAATAATTTAAGAAATATATCCCGACAAAGGCTTGCCACAAAAGATAAATTCGGATATATACACCTATGTGACATTTCTATAACCTACAATAAAGTCGTCTCTGCCTCTTAGTGAACAGGCACAAATGGTTTTTTTTCATAAAAAAGGAGGAGTGGTGCCCCCAAAATAATCGAAAAATGACAAGGTCTCAATATTTTACACTTATACGGTCGCGTATGGTACGAGACAGGCGAGTATAAGGAGTCGATTTATTAGCCGGCTCCCTAGGTTCTTTTACTTGGGGTGAGGGACATATTGTAACACTTGAAAGTTTTTCCCATAATTTATTGCCCCATTTATTGAAATAGCGACTTGATTTATATCTCACTGCAATCATGGAAATTCGTTAAACAATATTTGTTTAAATGAAATAAATCTTTTATTTTGTAGTTGAATTAGATATGCTATACAGTGTGCTTCGTAATTATGTTTGCAAAAGATATTTGGTGGTTGTCGATAAAGGCATATGGCAATTGGATTATTCTAAATTATTTTGAAACATTTGAGGTCGTTAGCTAATAACAAAGCTTTGCTATCTTGGCATTATATCACTTGTAAATAAGTTGAATAATAATGGTCCCCTTGGGGAATTCCAGAGTTTGAGTATGAGAATAGTAATGATAAGCTCTGACCATCCAAGCCATAAAAACAGTTTATGTCGAAACCTTTGGAAAATCAGTTTATATCAATCTGCAAGCCTATCTCCAAAGAGGCGTCGACATAAGTGAGTGAGCTCAATTCTGCAGGCTTTTTTGAGGTGACACCAAATTGTTGGGATGTCATAGTGCTTGATCAGTCAAAAGTACATTAGATTAGTTTTGATGAAGTGGTTAATCGGCCTATGCTCTATCCATTGAGATTACATTCTCCAGAACAGCTCTTTTTAACTAGCCCAGTTTAAGAAACCGCGTACGACAGGCAGTCGTACTTGCATAGGATGTGCTCTGCAGTTTCATCTTCTAGGAGACAGAATATGCACATGCCTCTGTCTGCCAATCCCATCAGCTAAGTACCGGGGTCGACAATGTAATTGCAAAATAAATCCTGGTATACTTCCTGGCTAAAAGTAAGTTTCACCAATTGTAGATGGCGGGACAGGCAGTCTTCTTCGATTTTTCTTTATTACCGATCGATATCGATTGAGAAGTTAATAACCTCATTTGATTTTGCATCTTGTAGTGTTTATTGTTAATATTAGGTTTTTCGTTTTTGCTTCAAGTGTATGGTATAGTTTATGTGGAATTAGTTCTAGGACTCTTTAAAGTGATTAGACAATATTAATATTCTTGTGGATTTGATATAAGTGCAATCAGGCAAGTAGAAAACAAGAAAAAAAATTGACACAAAAAATTAACTTTTCTGTGTTTAATTTACAGATTATTTATATCAAACCCTTTTGTACTCTGCTTTATTTTAGAAAATAAAATTTTATTAGTAAATATATCATCATTATTGATAATCCCCACATAATTCCTGTAATTCACGAAACATCTTTAACGTTTAGCCAAACCGTTAAGAAAAAAAATTTAGAAAGTCGTTAATATTTTATGTAAGTATTTAACGGTTCATTAAAAGTTGAAGTTGCTTTGTGAATAACTTCAAAAATTATAAAAAGAAACTTGTAAACACAGAACATATGGCTTGTAAACATGCGTTATGCAACCACCATAACAAATAAAAACAATCACCATTTATAGGTGGCGCAAAAAGACGTTACATGTTTATTTACGTTGCTTGCCGCTTCTTCCTACGGTTTTGACAGTTCTCCCATCTATGCTTATTAGTTCTGCCGTGAATGTTGCAAATGTCCTCTAATGAAATGTTTCGCCTGTCTCTGTCCTGCTGAGATTATCCACCATTCCAGAGATTTATGTGCCACCCACTTCTGTGTGGCCATATTTATTGTCGATTTTGCACCGTCGCAGAAGGGTTCCGGTCCAATAAATGGCATTAATAAGTCTTGTCTGGTTGTTTCACCCGCCATGACCATGCAATGGTCTCCAATTGCGGTTAAGGCACCTGCTGCTTGGAAAGTTGTAACGCCCTTAGATAGTCTTATTGGAATAGCAATTCTTTGTTTCAGCCCAACAATTCCGGCTCCTACACCTACCTTTGTTTTTGATCCGTTCGTATACCATGTTGCAGTCGTATGTAAGATAATATTAACATTAATTTTTTGGTCATTATACTGAGGATAGCTCCCTCCATAAAGAGTTACTTCATCTTTAACAACAGTCGTCAGCAAATATTCTATTGGATTGGTAATATTACATTACTTTAATGTAAGCTCAGGTTAGGTTAGGTTAGGTACTATGTAAGTGGGGCCTTCTCGCCACCTCCACTGTGACCTTCGTTAGGGTCTATTGTGGCTAACCCCTAGGGATTACAATTCCCCCCCAATCCTCTGCTTCTGGTGAAGTCCATGGTTGTATTTGGTGATACTGCCCAAGGCTGGGCATGAGCATAGTATGTGCTCCGCAGTGTCTTCCTCCAAATGACAGAACCGACAGTCCGAGGTCTGAACCAGTCTCATCTTCTTTAGGTGGTAATTTAGTCGACAATGTCCTATGAGCAGTTCCGACCCAGTGCGTAGGTTTGTTGTCTAGGATTCCAGGATCTGCTTATTTTTTGTACTCGAAGGGTAAAGTATATGAACGCCTTCGAGTGAGAGAGACCCGGTATGTCTGCCCAGTACGTGGCAGTCTGCCCAGGTAGCTGTGGCAGTGCTTTCCGCAATGCCAAAAAATGGTTCAGATCCGATAAATGAAGTCTCTGATCTTTTTTTTGCCAGAGATGATCTGCTTAAAAATTTGTCTTCTTATTGAAATGAATTTTTTATTTCCACTCTAACTTGCCACTTAAGAAAATTACCGCTTTCTTCGGGTAATACAGTTCAACTAACTTGCATTATATTTAAAAAATTCAACCGACCCTCAAAAATATACTATTGTCGACTGCGAATACTAATCTAGTCATCGTATTCTTTTATCCCATGAAGTGCAATTAAAACAATGCAAATGGCAACCATTTTAATTCAAATGGAAATTGTTTTGTTTTAGGAAAACTGCGATTGGAACGGTTAGAAAGCCATGGAAAAAACTCGAAGCCGGATTAATGAAATTTTTAATTTAACTCAATGAAAGTAATATCGTACCAATGGCGTCTCTTTTAATTTGACTAATATGCTTAATATTTCGATGTAACAGTATAGAAGAACAAATTAAAATGGAAATGAACGATATTAGTGGAAGCATCCAATGCGATCTCGTGTAGTTATACAAATTAATATATGAGGATTTTAATGCTTCAAAAAATACAAGCATATGTCGCCATGTACATATTGTACCGGGTATGTGATACTAGCAAGTTAATTAGATCAGTGGCGGCTCGTGGCAGTGGATGGATGACAAAATTGAAGAAATTACAAATTTGTCCAATACAATATTATTATACCCCACGTAATTGAAACAGCCTTTCTTAGAAGGTATTAAGTACATGTTAGTCTTTAACTTTAGACTCGCTCAACACCTCGCTTTATGGAAAGCAAGATTACAAATGTTACCACAATCAAAAGAAACAAGAAGCTTGGGAAAGGATTACGAAGCATTTCAAATCTTTTGTTGAAGAGCCCAGAGATATCTTTTTCTTCCGATAAAGAAGATAGGTCTGTATCCATTATTGGAAAATTCTGGTAGCGAGGAATTAAATAGGTAACTTTCATTCAACTGAAATAATTTTTTTTATTGAATTCCATTTGATAATTTATTTCAACTTGTTCTCTGACATTTATTTTATGATAAAGATTGTTATGATAATGGAAATTGCTGGAGCGTGCCGTTGTAGTTGCAATGAAAATGATCAATGTAGAAATAAGGCATAAAATCGAAGGGTGGTAATTTGACTTACAGCCCATCGTCAAGGGCAATCCATACCTTTTTGAAAATTGCTACTTTTGTCTTTCAAAACAATACACAAATTTCAAAACAATATAGGAAGGACGAAATAGTATATTACGTTACAAGAGTTGTAAGTAACCCATCACCCACGAAATGAAAAAGTTAATTAAACCAAGAAGTTTAAGTTTTCTTCTCAAAACGCACATGTATATTATGAGATCTCATTACGTGCATGTTATAGAAGCACCTGTTTGCAGCTCTCTAATCCGTAAATATACATCACAGCTCCACCCACCACCTCAAATTTAGTAGTTGAGGTGCGCATGCGTCCAAGCAGTTTTCAACCTTCTATTCGATGTATCTGAATGTGAGCTGATTAGCGCAGTTGGTAGGGTATTGAGCTTGCAACTCAGAGATCGTAGGTTCGAAACCCGATTAGGTGCCGGGTTTTTTGTTTTTTTTTGGTTTTTTATTTCTTATTTACTGATATTTCTATACATAGTTACACTTTGATCAACCGGGTTTGGGCCTGGGCTTTCTTGTTTTTTTTTTTAGTTTTATATTTCTGATATTTACATATTTATTTCAATATTGGGTTAGGTACTGGGCTTTTTAGTTTTTTTTTAGTTTTTTATTTCTTATTTTTTTATATTTCTATACATAGTTACTCTTTGATCAACCGGGTTTGAGCCTGTGTTTTCTTGTTTTTTTTAGTTTTATAACTGATATTTTTATTACAATATAATGCAACTGGCAACATCGGATTAGAGAGCTGCAGACAGGTGCTCCTCATGTTATTGTTACATGTTATTTACAAGGAATGTAGACAGTGCAATTTTTGACGTTTACAGACATGGGCGTAGAAAATAGTTATTTATGTACCAAGGGTATAAATAGATTTTATGCCTTGAGGGCGACGACTTACGAAGCTTAGGGCCTCTGGCCCTAGGGACTGTAAGTTGCCCGAGGGTATACACATCTGTTTATGCCTGCGGTACATACAAACTTTTATGTCATACTAGTTCGTTATTGCAATCCTATCTCAATACAAATCAGTGTTTTAAAAAATCCAGTTTGATTTAATAGGTGAATGTTGTCAAACGTAAATGTCATAATATCACAATAAATTTTAATGTGTCAAAGTTAGAAGTCAAAATGAACGAAGATTTTTTGGAATTCCTGACGAAATTATTGAAAAAACAAAGAAAGCAACTGTAAATCTGTTGCTAAAAAAGTCTAAAGAAGCTTATGACATGGTTATTGAATGAGTTGAACAAAAAATTATTTCTCTCTACGCCCGCGTGGGCCATAAAGTGAACTTTATGCCCGCACGGGCATAAAGTAGGACGTTAGATAGTTGGTAACTAAGCAATAAAAACACAATAATGAACTAGTATGACATAAACAATTGTTGCTTTCGTTTATTTGAGCTTCAAGCACTTGTGCGTGACGCCTCAGTCGTCACTACTTTTGAGCAAATCGAACACGATTTTTTAGGATCCTCAAAACCACCTGACATGTGCCAATGCCAATTAATTCCCTGTGTTGTTAGAAGAACAGTTTTCAATTATCATGCTTTTGATAATAAAATTTTGCATATTTAGATATTTTTAGAAAGGTTTAAATCGTATTAAATCGTAATCGGCACCATCTTAACCTTTAAATAAACGTCAAACCGGACAAACGTCAAATATTTAATGTCCGTGGCTTGAAGTTCATAGTTCTCGGTATGTGCTTGAGGGGCAAGGGGAAGGTAAGACTAGGCGTCACGCCCAGTAATAAACGAACGTAATTCAGTCACTACGAGCTGCTACTAGCAGCCAAAAGTAAATAATCGAAAAAGCTTTATATTATGAAGCTTAAGGCTTTTCACACTTTGACAATAATAACAATTTAACCAGTCGTTGAGCACTGATTATATTTCATCTTGATTATGTGAAGTATAACAGAACCGTTAAAGAAAGTTTTAAGTAAAACGGGTCTGTTTTATCATATTACGGCTGATTGTATTGACGGTTCCATGAAAATAATTTAACATCAAAACTGTCAGAAATAACGTTCCACGTTCCCGCTATATTTTAATCGAGTGTTCTGAATACGGGTGTAAGGGTTGGAGCATCCCAATGCATAAATGCCCACGAACTTTATGTCGGCGGAACAGGATTTTGAACTGATTAGATTTTATGAAGTAATATATATACTTAAAAATGAAAACCGATTGCTGAAATAACGGAAAAGTTTTCTTCTAGTCTCAAAAGTAATAAATGGAAAAGCCCAAATAAAAGAAAGAAACAATAATTAAAAAATTCTCATTCTTGGAAAAAGCCCCAATGGAATACATAAAATTAATATTCAAAAGTTGAGTGGATGCCGTTTAAAAAAGTGGAAACTGGAGAGTTGAATTAATGAATATTAATTTTCATGGAATCAACGAAATTTTTAAGAGCTCATTTTGTTCGTGTGATGCACTAGAGACAAGTGGATGGTGTTCAGTACCTTTCAGGGTGAGTAGCGCTATATGACATTTTGAAATTTATAATGATCTTATGCTATAAAGATACACTGAGATACAGGAGTTGAAAATATTATTGTCACACCACAAAACGAGAATACAAAGGGAATGTATTGTTACAAACAATACCTTAGATTAAATTAGATTACAAGGGATTGTTTAGAGTACTGTTTTCGATTCATAAGTTCAGAACCTTTAAGACAGCCTAGCAATATTATATAATAAGTCTTAAAGCAAGTTGTACCAACCTCGATCAAAGACTGAACCATAGATCAAAATTCGGTTCACCAGGAGTGGCATTCTGTTCACACTAGCGAGTAGTCTTGAATCGAACTTGTCGATATACACATTCCCTTCACCAAATTTTGTTGTTTTGGGATCGACAAATAGTTCTAATTTCTGATACCCAGTTGTCGCCTACGTATTTTCTATCTTTCCTTGTCGAATTATCAATGTAAAATCGCAGGCGACGTCGCTTAAAAGCGATTGCTAGTTTATATGAACGGAATGTCACCCCTGAACGCATCATTTTGGTCCGTTCAAGCGTGGTTCACGCCATTCACGCTTAAACGTGCAGCATAACCAAGCTTTTTCTGTTATTTGCGTTATTGTTGTTTATGTACGGAAAGTCAATATTTTGTCAGGTTTATTAGCAAACCTACATGTGCAATATGGATTTAATATTAGCAGAATTAACGGAGGATGAAAAATTTTCCTCAAACTTACCAAGAAAGGCCAAACCATTTTGGAATCGGTACTCTTACATTCTATCTTATTACGGTACTTTTTAATTGTGGCCAGTAAAATATTCTCCTCTTTTATCGGAAAATTAGTTGATCTAACAAACTTTCTCATTGTTTTGGAGCTTCTTTGTTGATTTTGACAAAAAACGTTAAACAATTTTCGTACACGATAAACGAGAGCAAAATTCAAGACATATTGTCATTTTCATCTTCTTTTTTTCCAAAACCGCATGAAACACCAAGAAAGTATCATGTGATATTAGGATCTTTTCATTTCATGGTAGCCAACCTAACCTCATCGTGAGATTACTTGAACCGAAGCTGATACAACCATGGTGTAATAGAGAACAAGGTGTGTTACCGCGCACGACCAATCAAAAAAAACTTCCAAAACGCCGCCATATTGAAAAATCAGCCAATCAGAAAATAACGCGCAAAATCAAACGCTTGACAAATAACTGAATTTGAAACGAAAACAAGAGACAAAATCTTTATTTAACAATAAAGACACTCACTTAATGTTCCAATGTTCAGAGTTCACAATTTATTACAAAAATGAACTATTACAACAAGTATAAGATTTGGTTGTGTAGGTTATAGTTATGACAGTCATTCAAAACATTAAAGATATGATTGGCAATATGGCGGCGTTTTGGAAGGTGCGCAGAGCATGACGAAAATTCGTCTTCCGTGGAAGTACACCTTCTTCTCTATTATACCATGGATACAACAATAATAACGACGTTCAATGTTGACTGTCAGTTCATCTGAGCTGTCTTTGATCTGAAGTTGGTACAACCGGGCCTTAATGTTATTAAAATAAAATATGGTGTTTAATGCTTGCGTGTTTATTCTTTTTGGTCGACAAGTACTTACCACTAGATTTCTTATTATTCTTTTTGTGATTTTAAGAAAAAAACTTGTCTGTTTGGTATATTTATTTAGGATCGACAAATATTATGAGTTCAATATACTGGACTCTTGATTATACTCAAAATAATGAACGCCCACGCATGAACTTCTTCGTTGGGTGGTGTATATTTTCCACTTCAAAGGGCTTTACAAATTTTTTTTCAACAGGTAGGATTATTTATTTTATGTCAAATAGATCTCAATTAATTTAATAGCGATCAAAAAAATGGAGACCTATACTCTATTAAATTATAGTTAGGTTAGGTTAGGTAAAAATATTTTTTTCCTCGACCGTTCGTTTTTGAGCTATATTAATGTGAACAATTGTGGATTTTTAAGAGCTGTCGTCATTCTTTGAGGATTTTTTCCTGAATGACAAGTAGAGCAAGAATGTTCCAAGATAAAAAAACTTCGTTATATTATAGAATGGAAAAAAATTTCATAATAATTTAATGACCATAGTTTTCTGGTACTTCAGTATAACTAAATCCTCACACCCCGTTGTTTTTGAAATATATGTATTTCATTCGGACCTTTCATACAGTATCAATTGTTTGCTGTTATTTCTGTTCCAACACATTTAAATGACTTTGAAAGAACAGAAAACAATGGACAAACCCCTCAAGTAAACACTCACGATCATTTCTACTTAGTACTCGATCTGTTAAAATGTCTGTTCCTATTCTTCATTAGTAATCCGTACCTCTCATCAAGCTCTACTCAACGTTTCACCATTCTATTCCTCTCGAAAGTTTGAAACTTTACAAACCGTATAATGGGAACTTTAAATTGGAATCCTTAATCATTCCCTTAACAGCTTCACCGAATAGAGCCTAGTGTAGCAGGGACGTGGTTAAAAGGGATTTTAAAACTCATATTGATATCGAGTAATTTACTCTTATCTTATTCCGCTATCAAATGTGACACTTTACGTCACTCCTTGAGGTTAGGTAACGTCACATTTTTCATAACCTTCATATATCAGTTATGAAAAGTAGTTATGTATAGTATATTACGTAACGTGTGCGGAAAGTGACATTTTTCACACGAGTGGGAAGTATTGTCTCACGAGCGCAGCCGAGTGAGACAATCCCACGAGTGTGAAAAATCACTTTCGCACAAGTTATGTACACTATTTTGCCTACGACCACGCGATATACTTTTACCAAATTAGGCATGTATAATCTTGCTTTTTTATGTAGATGTGAGAGGTTTTACATATGTGTATTTGTAAATACTTTATATGGTTTTGATTACTCACCTTTGAAATTGGCCCAGAAAATTGTGATTTTTATGCAATGGAAAAAAGTACCTTCATAAAAAAGTTTGAATTAATATTCAACTTGTTGCCTACCTGTAGGAGATTGAAAGTATTAACTAGCTATTTTAAGGATTCATTGTTCAAATAATTGAAAACGGATATTTATTGTTTTAATAACATGAAAGTCCAATAAATGTCGATATAAACACATTTTATTTTGGAGAATAAATAAACTGTTGTGTATATTTCCTTAGCGCTTAGGTATTAGTATCTTGGACAAGAACCATAAGCTACAACAGTGGGATGGCCGAGCGGTCTAGGCATCCGTGGGCTCGATTTTTGACAAGCAGTAGGGTGGTTCGAGTCCGGGCTCGGTATTTTTTTTTTATTTTAAATGAAATAAATAGATTATATTATATTATTATATGGACAAATCAATTTAGGAAATAAGCATTTCACATATACATATTAATTTGCGGAGTAAAAAGACTAGCATTTCAACATTCAATTTGACAGCTTTTTTATCCGCACACGTACGGATAAGATTTTTTTCCGTACGCGTATGAATAAAGGTCACTTTCCATAGAACTAGTCAGTGCGATATATGTCACTTTCCTATGTGGTCGTAGGAAAAAAACTTTACGTAACTGTTTATGTTTCAACATAGAGATAGCACATGAGTTTCGAAGAATAATTTATTAATTAGGTAGGTACTGTCAAAACTGACAGTTATTTCATTATTAAAACTGTACAATTAACCCATTATTTTAATTCAATAGTATTTTGAGATTTATAAACATCGAAAACATTATTCAGGACACAGTTATTTAAAGTAAATCAATTTTCTGGGTGAATACATCATAGTAACAATATTTCTAACACCATTTGATTCCACTTCAATATTATCATTGTAATTTAAGATTTTATTGAATATTATAAAGCGCGGAATTAGATAAAACGTTGTACGTAAACACGTTATGAAGAGAGCGA
>CAJUYI010007838.1:286-11648 GCA_910591695.1 Galerucella pusilla
GTAAATAAACTATAGGTATCACTCCACGCCAAGTATAAAGTTGTGATTCACTGAAAGGGCTTTGTTTTGTAGCACTAATCCCATCACGATCGAAAAAAGTTATCACACTTAACAACACTACAAAACGATGGAATTTTAGATACCTTTAAGAATTAATTGTCAATTAAAGTCTAACGATTATCCATTGTTCACAATCCAATGAACACTAAGTAATGTGTGACGTCTTTATGGAATTGTGTTTACGGATCTCGGTTACTGTGTAATTAGAGATGTATATTCAGCCATTTTTTATCCATCAATAATAACAAAAGACTTTTTTGTTTTGACAATGATCAAACAGCGTTCAATTAATTTTTTATGTGAATAAGCATCTTGGCGCGAATAAAATATTCATAGAAAGAATTTTCTCTTGCAATTTGGATTGTTTAATTATACCAAAATAACCTTTGATAAGACTTTATTAAAAGTCGTCATGTGTAACTAACTTCTGTTTTCATTTAAGATTTTATTTTGTTTTATAAATGTTCGATGAAGCATAATATTTTTAATTGGGAATACTGGTACACGTCTACGGTAACTTTTTTATTCTAATGCTTTGATTTCAATAGAAAATCAAGCTAAAAATAAGTCTTTTTTTAATCAAAAATTTCTTTCTTATTCACATTCAGTTACAATCAGAATAGATAATGTGGCTCCAATTGAGGAGCATTGTTAGAAATTCAATTCCTGGATTGATAAAAATAAGTATTGCAGGCGCCAAACGTGATGGCAAGCCCGCCCCCATGCGCACGAACTCATTTTCAATGTTACCTCCCACTACAGCTCTAGCAAGACATAATATAAATGCTCTCTGTAAAGAGGCGCATCATTAATAGTTGTCCTCCAATTCTGTTGGCGAGTGCATTGTCTGAATAATTTTTGTGTTGTTTCTGAAAAAATGTCATCGCCTAGCAAAAAGCGTTGCCGGCATTTAGTAGATATAGAGCGAAAATATAAGGAAAATGAAACATGCAGAGATGTTCAAACAGAGGTAAATTCAATGATTATAAATTTGAATGACGATAGCAGCACAAGCACAGCGAATATGGAAGAAATTTGTATTCAGATAGTGACTGATTAAAGTTTATTTTTGGAACTTTAGTTCTCTACGTCAGGTTATGTTTGAACGACCAGCGGTCGCGACACAAAAGATCTGACCGTTACGTTACGTTACGCTACGTTATGTTACGTTACTTCATTATGTGCCTTGCTTGCGTGCTTGTGCTCTCTCCTTAGTCTCTCTCTCTCTCGTTTAGGAAGCAGCGATTCATATGCTCCGGCCCTGATTCGAACCCGGGCCGCCCGCGTGGAATGCGAGCATTCTACCACTGAACCACCGATGCTATATTAAAATTCTATGCAAAGCTGGTATTCGCAGTGCTGGTGACCTACTTGAATTTGTTAGGATAAATTTTTACCATTATTTCCATAATTTTTTTTGCGCTATTGATCTTTTTTGTTCATTTCGAAGAAATTTAAATTATTTTATTCCGAATTTATTTCAATATGATCGCGCAAAAAATGGTATAAGCATCTCGAACGTTAGGGGTAATTACAACGTTTGCATGTAGATTCCTCTCGTGAAATTGGACAAAATGATATGAGGATTTAGGGGTCTAGCACATTTACCTTTCAAAATACAGGGTATTGAAATTTTGAAAACTTGAATGTTTTAATTCGATAACTTTAAACTGGATGGATAAATTGATTTGACATTTGGCAGGTTGTTTTTAAATGTAAAGGGGCATATTTTGATAAAAATAGTAGTTTGTGCAACTAGTGTGGATATGATGGCCATATCGTACGAGGACGAAGTTTGAGCACGACGCCGTAGGCGGAGTGCTCAATCGTTCAAGTGCGATATGGACAATCCACGTGAGTCGAACTTAAGAAAAAATCTAGAAAATAAAAATTTCTATAAACTGTAATATAACTTCAAATTGAAAATTTAACAATTCAATTTCATGTTTCCACAAATTTTTTTGTGGTAAACGTACAGTTCTTGAATGTCCAATTTTTATAATGCTGCGGTTTCCCTTTTTAAATATACGATGCTGTTATAAGTAGATGTTGTCAGTCGGACTCCCTCATAAAGGATACCGTACCATTATCTATAATAATGAATAAAATATAATAATGAATGAAAAAAAAAAATAAAAAAAGAATATTCTGCTAAATATTTCAAACGTCTACCTGTTGTCGTTATTAATAGTTAGTTTAGTAAGTTTTTTTATTGTGCATAAGATACATTTTTTCACAAAGGTTCGGTACATAAATTAGGTTAGTATATAATATATCTTGTTATTATCTATTCTCCGCATGCAAAAGCTCTTAAGTTTAATATACCAATGACAATATTGGCTAGAGTAGAGAGCTCGGGGAGATTGTCATTATTGACGTTTAAATAGTGTACTAGACCATCAATACCATCCACACCATAAAAAAATCTGTTTTGTCTAAGAGAACTATAAATTGGGAATTTGAATAGAATGTGCTCTAACGATTGTGGTGTATGCATATTACAAACGGAACATATTTCACTACAATCAATTGAATAGAAATTACCTTCAAAAGAAAATTTCAGTATCTTTTTGTTGGAAGTTCTGATTTGTGCGATAATTCTCGTTATATACATAGAAGCAGGAATCCACAAATAATTCTTTCTGGTTTCATCAATCATCAACCGAGAGTATATTAAAGAATAACTGGAGGAAACCTTCCTAGATATATCAATTTCGAGGAGTTTTCTTTAAAAATTTCCCAAAATAACGCCATCTAATGTATGTGAACATGTATTCAAATTCTTTATCCATAAATGTTCACATTCGGCAAAAGTGAACCATTCTTTAACTTGTAAGACCCAATTATACTTAGCATTTTCAGTGGCTAATTGTAAAAGGCGCATATAACTGATTTTAGATATATTCTAAAATTATCCATTATTTTAAGTTTATTCAATCACATTAAAGCATCTTTGAAAATGATTAATGATAAGTGAGACGGGTATGTCTCAAGACGTACAATGTAATCTGGAGTATTTTGTGACAAATTCAACAATTTCTTGAAAAAATTAACCTGAACTCGCTCAATAACATCAGTATAGCGTAATCCCCACACGCCAATTCTGGAATCCCATGTATTCATTTTGGATCGACACATAATATCCATCACTGCTCCAATGGCGCGACAAGCTTTTCTTTTAGTATTCTTGGCCATAGTACAGAACAATGATGTTGAGGAGAAATCGACACCTAGATACATAAACTGATTAACTATTTCTAATCTGAGACCATTGTAATAAAACTTTTGATTTAAATTATGTTTGTGCCCTCCCCTTGCAAATATTAATACTTTTGTTTTATCAGTGTTAACTGTGAGTTTATTGTCAGAACAATAAGTTTCGAGTACTCTCAATTTACGTTCCATATCTATTGGCGAGTCACCAAGTATCACTATATTATCTGCGTATTGAAGCATTAAGACATCATTCCTGTCATCGATATTAATTCCGCATAAGTTACTTGAACGAAAGTAATCCTCAATATCGGAGATGAAAATAGAGAAAAGCAATGGACTCAGCGACTCACCTTAAAGAACTCCCTCAGAGATAGCATATTTCTTACTATACAGATTTTGATGCCTAATTAAAAATGTAGCATTGTCATATAAGTGTTTAAATATTCTGATGTACTTAGTACTAACTCCGAACTTATGTAGTTTCAGCCAAAGTCGTTATTAATATCAAGCAGAATAATTATTTAAAAATAAAATTAACAATAAAAAAAAACTTCCTCACGGGGAATCGAACCCGGGTCTACCGCGTGAGAATCTGGTTTGCTTACTATTCGACCACCGAGGCACATGCAAATTTTTTATCTATAACGTCAAATTTATTACATAATTTTTGCTTAAAAGGAACTAAAGTTCCTACCGTGTGTCCCGCGACACGTTCTACCTTTTATTTAATAAGTGTATCATTATATAACATTTTAATGAACTGTACTACTACCACCTATAATACTGAATAAAATATGAAAAGAAATTACAAAGAAATTATATTCCATTTGCTACCCTGAATGGAACTAATTATAGGTACGACACTGACCGGCAATAGGCTCATCGTAATCCAACAGTAATTCAGTTGGGAGCATAGACTTATAAATAAGTCTATGGTTGGGAGAGTCTATACCTGCGCGATCGCTCGCCATCACATTTGGCGCTTGCATAATTTTCTTCAATATGCTCTTCTATCCAACGTCTTTTATTTATTACCGAAGCTAGTTTATGGAATTTGATAAATTAAATGTTATATTTTCAATAACTTGTATCTAATCTATTTCCCATACTTACTTAATCAATAATTAACTTTCTATAAGTAAACATTTCCGAAAGAATTTGGATAACGGGCAAGCAGCTCACAGTTAGGGGTAAATAATTCATATATATTTGACGTATTTCACAAAATCTGAATTAGTGCGTAGCTGGTTAATATCGTCAATAAACTGAAGGGGTGGTATAGTCAACGTACATTGAACTTAATTAATATTACAAAACGTTCCCCTACCTACAAAGCTGGCTTGATAATTTTCAATGAAATTATTGATCTTTCGAAGGTGAATTCAATTATTGAACTAACAATACACTAATATTAAATAACCTAAGTGGTTATTTCCATCCTATTACCAGCAAATGTGTAGTTTTTGTAAAAGAAAAAAATCAATTCTTTCTGAAAAACGATACACGATAACAAAAAAATAATTCTCGATGGACCCTCGTAAGCTTGTCGGAAATAAACACCAGTTCCTGGAATATTTGAAATATCTCTTCCCCGTCCCGCGAAGTTCCGTTGTTGTCTGCTACTTTTGAAGTTTGCGAATTGAAATGTTGGAAAGCTACTCCCAACTCCAAACTTCCCAAAAGGTCGACTTGATGTCATTGCAAATATGCAGTTTCAGAATGAAACTGAGTTTGCAATTAAAGTTTATATCTGATGGTACAAATATACGCTTCGCAGCAATTAAACATTTAAATGTGTAACGATAAGAAAAAATTTGACAGAAGCTTAAATACATGCAGAGACATTTGTATATTCGGAAACCCCTTTTTTATCTTGTGTTTACAGATAACCATGCTTTTTTAATTTTCAGTTAAATGCTGTTTAATTAAGTTGAAAATAACTGAAACGGTGTCAAATTAAAACATGAGTTTATATTGAATTATAGGTTACTAACTAAAATGGTCATATTTAAGTGAGATTGGAGTTTATGCAGGATGGAACTCCACCTCTCATTTTTTACTAGTTACAAGGAAACATCTAAGTGACATATTTTCTGAACGATAGATTGACAGAGAAAGTGATTTTCAATGGGCACCAAGAAGTCCTGAGTATCGTCCGCCAGATTTTTATGTTTAAAGACATATAAAGTTCATTCCAATGAAATTTAGTCACAAGACAAACTCTGGAGGAAATTTTTTTTAACGGGGTCCTTTACTAAAAGAATAAGAAAAGGCATATAAGTGATGGGACAACCCAATAAAGAAACGGCCACGAGATATATAGCTTCAATAGTAAGTTCCAAATAACTATACCAGGTAGGAAAGATCGGAAGAAAGGTGTTTTCATACAGGCGGTGGTATACGAACGGCTCCAAGACAAAAGTAGGTGTAGGGGCCGAAAATTTAGGGCTGAAACAAAAAATAGCTGTTCCATTAAGCATATACAAGGACGTCACAGCTTTACAAGCAGAAGTCACGGCGATTCACCACTGCGTTGAAGAAATTAAAAGACAGGAAAGGATATATTTCTTAGTCGCCGTCTTCACCGACTGCCAAGCTGCACTGCACGAGGGCAATAAGGGCAACGAATTGGCGGATGAAATGACCAGGAGCCCTTCTGTGGCGTAGCAAAGTCGACAATAAATATGTCCACAAGATTGTGGGTAGAACATAAATGTCTGGTATGATGAGTAATCTCACCAGAACGGAGAAAGACGAAATAATCCATTAGAGTACATTCAAGATAGTAAAAATGTCAAAACCGTTGTAGGTATGTTAACAGGGAACTGTAAGCTTGATCGGCACGCAAATAGTCCAATAAATGAAGGCGAAAAATACCGTCAACATGGGCATCTGGTCCAGCAAGGAATTTTTTTTTATTTGCAGGTAATAGTGGGTACATTGAACCCCCAAAATGTCAGGTGTCTGAAATTTGTGGAAGGGTAGGAAAATGGCTCTAGAGATCCCGAAAACCCGTTTTCCGCCGATATCTCCCGAACTACGATCCCTAGAGAATTTTTTTTCAGACAAAAAATGAAGAGCAGTTCATTACCTACAAATGTTGTCACCATAATTTCTTTCGTTACATCAATATATTTTGCAAAAATGGTGGTTGAAAAGTTCGCAGTTTTCTGAAACTTAAAAACTGACGCTTCTAGCCCAAAATCTGGGATGAGCGACCCTGAAAATACACCAATTCCTATGTTTAGGCCTCCAGGCTTCTATGGTAGATGGCGCCACCTTGCATTTTCGCAACCGCGAAATAATTAAGGCCATGAAAAGAAACATGAAAATGATCGATTTCTTACCCACTCTCGGGGTCAAAAAGTTATCGCTTTCTTTAAAATTGAGACCCTGGCCTGCTTTTATTGGACAGACCAATCCTAGGAATGATTGTGTGCGAAAAGGATTGAAAGTAGACGTTAAAATTGCGAAAATAACTTTCCCATTCTTCATTACCGAATACCTCTTCCTACACAAGCGATTAACTTCCACAGACGATACTTTCTCCAGGAACAAATGGTGGTTGTCTTTCCTGGTCTTGCTAACATTTATTAGGGTTTCTAGTCCTCGACTAACCGTTGTAACGTCTTCAGTCAGAGCTTGAAGAGATAGTGTTTACATGTAAAATTGTCAGTTGTTGACAAACAATGCAGCAGAAAGCATCCACGTGTACACGCACTATAGCAGACGCCGTCGACCACACTATAGATGGGTGGCGTGCGAGAATAAAATGAGGCATCCATTACAACAAATTTAGAGACAAATTTGTTTTTGATGCATCAAATAAAATACTTGATACACATATCAAAGGAAAGTTCAGAATGTGACCTTTCATCGGGTATGATGCTTCACCGGGAAGAATTTTACTGTGAAGAGAAAAAACTGCTCGAAAAAACTCAGAAGAATAGCTGTCTTCCCTCAGAAAACTCGAAATTTCCCCGATTTTCCTGAAAACCCAGGGGTCTGGGCCAAAAAAATTATGCCATCGGCAAGAG
This sequence comes from Galerucella pusilla, assembly GCA_910591695.1. NCBI lineage: Eukaryota > Metazoa > Arthropoda > Insecta > Coleoptera > Chrysomelidae > Galerucella > Galerucella pusilla. Next base: position 7,600 of record CAJUYI010007838.1, read on the forward strand.
GATATTATAACCTTTCTCCCAATATCAATTATAAGCGGGTTTGACAGTTCATCATCGAGAAATTCCTGATAAACCAGAGCGCTCGGGAAAACTCCAGAAATCGACAAAAATCGCCTCTTGGAAAACACATTATTCAAAAAAATATGGGCGAATTATTGGTAGCATTGTTTCGGAATATATGAAGTACCCCCGAAAGAACCATTATCCAATAGGATTGGCTGAAAAAACTTTTAATACAAATAATATGAATAAATCCATGGAAGCATTAAAAAATCTAGCAGAGACGAATTTTGGCCTGGTTTTCCAATGACCCAGGAGCACGAATTGAGTGGATGAAAACATGCCTTAGTAGCCACAGATCCCTTCTTCCACCCGCACTTTGATTCATTAAAAAATACCTATTGATTTTCACGCGGGTTATTAAAAAATTAGTAATTTACTTGGGGACGTCATGCGCTCACAGCGTGCTCTCTAAAAGCCGGCCTGGAGCTCAATTTTTGGTCGGCGTTCGGGCCATTTATCTCGAAAACTATCCAATTTTTCGAAAAAATGCTAGGGATTATTTTTGTGGATAAGGAACTGTTCTTCATTTTTCGTCAGAACGAAAATTCTCCAGTGGTCAAATCTCGGCAGATATTGCGGGAAAACGTATTTTCTGGAATTTCAGAGCCATTTTCCCACCCTTCCACAATGGTCAGGTACCTGACATTTTGGGAATTGAATGTGCCTACCATAACCTGCAAATTAAAAAAAAATTGCTCTTGCTGGACCAGTTGCCCATGTTGACACCTTCGTTTACTGGACTAAAAGCTAATGGGGTTGACAGACGAAGCATGTGAAGATTCTGTCGTGCCTGACCATCACTTTCAATGCCAAAAAAATATTTCATCAGGTAGCTTTAGAATTAGAAGTGCCAATACATTTGATAAATTTCGTAGATTGACAAAGGTATTTCTGCTTGAAAGACCTTTTTATGCAATGGCAGAATTCAATATTCAGTATGATGTACGATATTATAATACGAGGCTTGTTCAACTGAAACCATGGAGCTACTATTAAGAGGAGATGACACAGTCGACTATCTTATAATAGGAAAGTGGTATCACATGAGTGACATTGTAATGTGAGCAATATGGCGTCGTGGCAGAGCCGGTCTATTTAAATTTTCAATCAATAAACATATATTCACTAGTGAAATTGATAATATAGAAACACTGTAGGTATTTTGTTGGCTGCCAAGAACCTCTTTTTACAAATATCAACAACATATCTCTTATTGATGGAGTTCTAAGAAATCTACAAACATTAAATATAATATGAAGTTGAATAAAAGTTATTGGAGCACAAAGAAATATATTCCAGTACAGTCCTTTCGATTGTTTACTAACCTATAATATGTTGTTCCTGATGATTTTTTCGTATTTACACTGTCTCTACTTGTACAACTTCGTGAAGCACAAGAAACCATTATTGTTCAATTATTAAAATAGATAAAAACGACACTAACAAAAAGAAAATCCAAAAATACCCAATTCACATCCACAAAATAATACTAATGTCAAGTTGACAGAGAAGTGCTAGTAAAATGGCGAAACCGATACCACTTTTATGATAGGCGTAGCGACTCCTCTCAATACTAGCTCCATGACTGAAACCCATCTTTGCTCAGGTTAGCCTTGGTGTTTCCACTAATCATTCAACTGACGTTTTCCAACATAAGTAGTGTATGCAAACGTCACACTGATCTGTTTATTTCGTTTATATTTGACAGCGATTTTAAGTATTGACTTTGAAATGGCGTTTGTTGTTAACAATCCGTCCAAATGTGATAAGCGTGCGGTCATCACGATAATGCTCGGCCTCATGCTGCGAACGTAGTGAAAGAAAATCTGCAACGAAAGAAATGGAGGATATTAGAGCATCCACCCTATAGTCCCGATTTATCACCTTGCGATTTTCACATCTTTGTGCCACTAAAAAAGGCGTTAAAAGGTAACCGTTTTCAGTCGGACGCAGAAGTACAAAACGCTGTGAAAGAATTCTTCCAGCAGCAGCCACAAGAATTCTATAAGCAGGGTATACATCGGTTGGTGAAACAGTGGGATATGTGCCTCAATTGTAGTGGTAGTTATTTGTAACTGTACTTATCAATAAATTTTTCCTGGACCAAAGATGGGTGTCAATTGAACAAGCTGTTATTATATTGTAATATACTAAATTTGTATATTATATTATATTTAGTATTGTTAGTACAGTGTAATCAGTATTTTTATGTTTTTTATCTTTTGTTGTAAATTTTTATCTTTTTATTATATCGCTTTGTCCATTTTAAAATTTTTCATGACAATAAATCTCCCTTTCTGTATCACCCAGGACCTTCAAATCTAGAATTTGTTAATAATGAATGAGATTAATGTCCCACAAAAAGTACCATAAGAATGTAGTAGCAACTACAACTGTCTTTGATATCATGACTAAATAATTAGGAAGTGGCTTTTACTGCTTACATAACACTAATCACGGAAATTATTCAATCGATTTAAGAAGTAAATAATAATATAAGGATCTTTTATATCCTAAGAAATCTATCACTCGAGCCCCTATTGACAACGTCTCTAATGCCAAACTTTGTACTTTTTTATCAGTGGAAGGGCCATAATATTCCTTTTCGCGCGATCGATCTTTTTTGTTTATTTACAGCATGGGTTGTCAGGTCGGTAGGTTGTATTTACTGGTTTCTAAGTCTAACACGTCGGTAAGTAAACTACGTCTTAGCCCTACATACATTTAAGTGATCCTTAATAATATATCACTTCATTCATTACACAAAAGAAACAAAAAAATAGGAAGATTGATATTTTTTAATGAACAGAATCGAACAGACCAATATAAAAAGTAATAAATAGCATGAAAACAATTTCACCAAAATGCAAATTATATTTTAAACTGATCGAGAAGTATAAATGTCACTTTTGACATTTCGTTCATTTCGAAGGAGTTTAAATTATTTTATTCGAAATTCGAATATTTTAAAACGATAGCGCAAAAAATGGTATAAGCATTTCGAACGTTAAGGGTAATACTTTCAAAGAACCACAAAGACACCAACAACTACAACAAATTGAATAGTTATTGGGAATATCCTCCAAACTGGAGCATCAATCAACATTAACCGTACCACTTCGTCTCCCAATTTTTTTTAAATGTTTTCAACAATTAAAAAATACTTGTCTTCGAATATTATATATGGACGTTAACAAAACTATAAAACGATCGATACAAAGCGCTCGCTGAAAACACTCGTTTTGAAAACGTATACGTATCAATGTTCACGAGTCAAGAATACCAAAACGTACGAAATGCGCATACGCATCAAAAGTTCACTTGTCGAGAATACGGGCCCAGTACTGACGTTAGGCTGCATGTTACACGGCACTTAGGGTATTAATATGTTTATTTTTTTATAGTGGCTGGTATCAGAAGATCTATGCAACGAAATTCATCGACCGCCTACACCTGGGCCTCCGCCCTCCTATGAAGCAGTTGTCGTTCCTGCTGATGAAAAACATCAACTAAACACCAAAGAAGACGACAGCGGCCTACCGAGCTACGAGACTGCGGTGCAGCAACTCAAAAGTTTTAAATAGTAATTTTTATTCTAAACTGGACCAATAGCCAGAAGTTATTAGTGATAGTTGTTTTATACATTTCAATTAACAATGGTTTGGGTTTTTTCTATGCTGCATCCTAGAGGTTCATACAGAGTGTTTCATTGGAAAAGGGCCTAACTTTAACTGAATATGATGATAACCGAGATACAGGGTGCTCTATAAATTTATCCTATTTCTTTCGAACCTCATAACTCCCGAGTTACCCTGAATATTATTTTGAAATTTGATACACGTAATAACTATTACCTAGAAACTGAAACTTCATCAAAAGCATCTCCAAAAAGATAATGCAGGTCCGGCTTAACAAAAAATTTCAAAACTCGTCTTTCCTAAAAACAACACCCTGTATATAGATTTTTTTGAAATGGCTCTTTATAA
>CAJUYI010007839.1:0-11648 GCA_910591695.1 Galerucella pusilla
ATCCGAACAGCTTTCTCTGAAACACTGGGGTAAACTTTTAAGTACTTTAACCAAAATGAGGGCTTGTCCATTTTGTCAAAATCCTATCTTGCAGCAGAGTCATTTTTTATTTCTATTCCCTCCTCTTGCAACTCTTCTGCAGTAACTGTATGTTCATGTTGAACGGGTCGGTTGATAGTTTGTAAAACTCCTCTGACAAGTTAGGAAAGTACCTGCTGAACTCCTTCTTGAGGTTCTTCAAATGGTCAATTATCAAGTTTTTCAAAAGCGGTCCTTCAAAAACGTGCTCAAAACATACCTCTTTCTGAGACTGACACCACTTTGCTGAAACTTGAATAGTTGCTGGGGTTCATTGACACTTTACGTATCCAAAGTTGTAGTTTCTCAACGTACATCTTGATAGGAAATTATTTTTGTAATTTTTTTTATTTATTTCATTTGAGTGTCTTTCTCCAGCGCGCGCCCCCCAGTTTGGAAACCACTGATCTAGAGCATTGGAGTTTGGAATTTAGAAGGCTTGATAATTCCAAAAGCCATCTTCATAATTGTATGGAATATAATATTATGACTCTCTTAGAAATAGGAATCAATGATTCAGAGCATTTGAGTTTGGATTTAAATATAGAAAATTCTAAGATCCATCTTCATAATTGTATTTGTATGGAATTTGAGTTACTAGTGTCAATTAGAGTCAATTAGACTTAACTAAACTGAATAATTTTTTGTTAGCGGAGCAACGCTTAGTAAGTGAAATCCAATACTTCGAAGCGGAGAAAGAACGATAAAATTGATGGGAGACAACCCCCTTCAAAGGTAATTTTTTTTTCAAAGATTGCGAAACACATTTTTTCACTACGAGCCGCCACTGGCTTGATGACTCAATATTTGGCCTTGAAGCTTTCCGATTTTTTGATAACAGACAATAAATAGTCTAGTTGTGAGTTCTTATGTTTTGTTCTGGTTCAGTTCTTTGAATATTTTAGTTCTCTGAATGATTGCTGAGAGTGACACTACCTGAACCGGTACCTATTCCAGCTCTATGTTAGGCACCGATATATACCATATACTGAATCGAAAATATTAGACGTTAGAGACTTATATTTAAAATTATCGATATCAAAACAACAATCTACAAATTCAAACTCACAATTAAACGACAAGAAACAAGCAATGAAAAAAACAGCTGGACAGGAAAGCTTTTTGTTCCTGGGACCTTGGCCATATAATGCTATACCCCAGGAAATTAAATGTCAATCTTCTGTAAGAGTATTAACTTCAAAACTGCATGAATATATTACCTAAGTAATTGGACACGCTACTCCCAACCTTATCGAGAATAATTACTGATAATATTTCTATGATTTTCCAATTATAGTTTAGTTTTTCATAAATTATCTTTTACTTGTTATCATTTCTTTGTCACCTAGTATAAGATTTATATTATTATTATTTTCTCCCTGCAAACAAGCCTTATAGGCATGAACCATTACCCCGATCATGTATAAATGAACTAATTTCAAAACAAAAACGAAGCCAACTATTCTAACATTGCAGTCTCCTGAAGAGAATCATGAACAAAATACACTAAACCAATTGTCAAGACTAAGACTGCTGGACATTCGAGTTACTGCATCACAGAACTGACTCCACTGGAGGACAGAACTCTACTTGACTACTAATCCAACAAACGTTATCCCGCAAATATACTATGTGCGTGTGCTTTCCTACTACTGACAAAAATAATAGGCGATTTTTTCTTGCATGTACCAGGTATACTTCGGTATCGTTATTCGCTACGTGTGTACCCACTGTCGCCCCCTTGCGGCTTGAAACGCAAGTTACGTCGGAGGCATTTACACGTAAACCTTATGGAAGCAACAATTATTATAAAGTTAGGGAGCCTTTTAACTTTTACAATGTGAATAATTTGAAAATATAAGTGCCTAATGACATAATGTTCAGTATTTCATAAGCGACTGGGTAAGTTATCGTTTTTAAATTGTATTTTTCTTATGTTAAGTGTAGCTTTGTAGGTTAGCATCAACGGAGATAAACGTTGCCTAAAATCATTAATAAAAATCGATTATTCCATTTGACATTCCAAGTGACATGAGCTGCTTCTTTATATGTATATCGATTGCACACAAATGTTCTTGATGATTTATAATGAGTGTATTTATGGAAAAATAAACAAACTACATAAAATTGATGGATAAAACATGACGTATAGAATACTGTATCAGTGTACACTGTATTTTGAAGTGAGGTTAAGACACTCATTTTACTCTTTTTACAGCTGCAATCCATTTTTCCTTTGTACCAACTTGTGTTGCGCAGTAGGAAACTTGTGATATTTCACATCACTGTTATTCCATCCTGTATTTTTACAATTATCAACACAACTGTCGTGCCCCATTTTCCCCTCTATTTATATACAATATACCACATCAGCATCCTACCGAATTGCGGAAATTCACCACTGCGCGCGCTGGGATAGTTTCGCCTATCCCCTCCAACGGTCGACACACAGTGAATAGGCTACCTCGACTCCAAGGATGTTAGATGAGAATAGGATGGATTAATCCCATAAGAGCAACGCTAGCCATTTGGGTAACCAGTGACGTCACAGCAACGTTCTTTTGTCGACATTGGTGTTCCATCAATTATATGTTTATCTTCTCTTTCTATGTGTATTAAACAAAGACAGATTTTGAACTGTATTGTAATAAGTGTAACTATTGATAATTGCAACAGCTGTTTCTAAGACGAAACTCGTAGCCGTTACTTGTTGCACGTTGTTGTTGATAAAGTTGTGTGTTTCCTTATTTTTTGCGTTGATTGATTATTATTATTAGTATCATTTAGTTAGTAATTAGTGAGTTATTTAGTCCATATTTAGTGTGTTTATATTATTTCATGTAAAAATACCAGTTTTCTCCTGTAATAATTGCAGATTAATAAACATGAGTATAAAATTGAATCAGCCATTTCAAAAACCTCATGAATCACACAATTAGAGTTTTTTTGGGAATCCATAAGAGCTCTTTCATGCACCAACAAAGGACTTTTTCACTCTAAATTTAGTACATATTTGAGTTGCAAAAAATTAAAATATTAAATAACCTACACAGTTTATTATACCTAAATTATTAAAAAATGAAAGAAATCTGAAAAACTGAACATGACATGTTGTATCAGCAAGAAATAGGGTAAGTGGAACATAATTTAACAAAGTAATCAATTTTTTTTATTGCTTATTGAAAATTACACTTAAAAATTAACTTATTAAAATTTCACATGTATTAATTTGTCATGTTATAATATCTCTAAGGTGCGTAAACATATTCTCCATCATTCTTATCCGGATTATCTTAAACATTTGCAGTTGGCCAACTAAAAATGCTGTTACATAATGGCTTATGCTTTTCCGGAATACTATCCCCTGAACTTGCTTTTAAATCGCTCAATTAATTATTATTATTTAAAGTAAAAGGAATGTCTTTTGACTTACATGATTTATACCCAGAATACGCATCTACCTTAAATAAATGATTTAAAAAAAAACATGTTGAAAAAATGTGACTTAAGAGGTTTTGCTTATATACTAAATACTCAATTTTTTTGTTATTAAAATTAAAAAAATAAATAAATAACACCACGAATTTCAGAGTTTCATAATTCGCGCAAGGCGACGCGCGCATGGGTAACCAGTGACGTCATCAAACTCGGCTGACACTTTTCAGTTTTTAATCAATCCTATTCTCATCTAACATCCTTGCCTCGACTCTACTTGCGTATGACATATAATCTGTCATTCCACATTCTCGTCCATTCACAAGGAGATTAAGGTTCAATTTCTTGGATTATTTTCAACTTTCAACATAAACATTTTTTTATTTTTTTATTCATATTATTATATATTAAGTCAGTTACAAGATAACTAGGTTACTATTTTGGTCTAAGCAAACATCAAGTAGGCATCACATCAAATGTAACTTCTGTCATTCTGACAATGATATTTCAAATATCGAAATTATTAGCAAAACAATTTATAATTTTCATATTTATTTTTTCATTTGAGTGGGGTTCTTTAGAAACAGTTAGTTTTATTTCAAAAAATCAATAATTAATATGAGTAATTCCACAAAGTAGGGGTCCACACCGTAAATTCAATTTCCAAGTATATCCAGATATTTAAAAAATATTAACAGCTTGTGTGAAGCACGATAAACGAAAGTATAAACATGAACATAAAGAGTTCGCAAATAATTAAGCAGTTTCGATCTGATGCATCCTTATACAAAAAACGTGAAAGAATATTTTGGAAAGAACCTTATCGTGCAAAATACCGGAATCCTCTTTTGATTATTGAAAAATTTCGAGCTCCAACGTTTGTCTCTAGTATGGGCCCAACTTTAAGCCAAAGTCGTGTTCAAGTTTTATCTGATTTTCTGGTGGTATGACCATTTGGGAAAAATGTTATTGAGCCATTTATCTGTTTTAACTCCAAACTTAAACTCAAATTGAATGGATTAAATTTCTAAAGCCATAATTTCTTTATTGATTTTACTTCGTTCTAAGTTTGTCAAAACCTGAGGGTTCCATAAATATACCTATTTAAAATTACTAATTGCCTTTCAAAACTAAAATCCCGGAATAAAAGTGATGTATCTGTGCTTACCGAGCAATAAGGAAAATCTGAGAGCCTTCGCTAAAAATAACGCGAACTTTACAGTTTTCGCGTCACACTGAATCGAAAGAATTTTCATGAAAAATGCATTATGTAAAATGGATAGGATAGCGTTGAAGAGGAACTTAGAATTGTTTGGATGGGAATTGAACAATGTTGTCATTTCCACAAAATGGGTTGGGACTTATGATAAACAATTATGGCAGGCTATCCTGGTTTTCATGTTTTGATTTTTGGGCTTCATTTATATAAAATTATAAATCTCCTTTCAAAACCTCAAAAGTGAAAATACTGAATTATCAACATACTAACAGTATAAAGACTGTACCTATTGGGTGTCCCAAGGGGAATTAATATTAACCATATCTCACTTACCGTTTTAATACAGTTCCGGGAGAACAATTTCAACGATAAAAGTGGCTTCGATAAATCCAGAGAACTATAGACAGACTTGAACGTTTAGCGTCATAGGGCAAAATATGTCACAGATTGAGAAAAATTCTCCATATGTTACATTTCATAAGTTTAAGTATCTCTTTTCCAATAAGAAGCGGAGAGAGTATGAACCTTGATCTTACTGAAAAGATCTTTTCTCCCAATGTAAAAGTTATATAGTCAACGCAACTTGATAAGTAATATGCTCTATAGAAGGGTCTATTTAATTCATAAATCTAGTTCTCCTCCTGGAAAATATTGAATATAATTATGTAGTTACATATTAATAATAGACTGGTGGAAGCCGCATATCGAAATCCATATCCCCGCTCGATATCTCATGACATGTGTATATTCCAATCACTTTCCTTCGAATATTAGATAACTCTGGTTCTACACAACGAAATTTAACAGTTTTACGCTTTTCGAAATTGACTTTCACCATCTATTTGATAAGGTTTTATCGAGGCCACTTTTAGTATAAAAATATTGTCCCGGATCTATACTGTTAACGCTTCCTGAGATACGACCGATAGCCAGTGTTATTGGGTACATAATGCCATTCACATGCTTGTAAATAATTAGACTCTAGCCTAACCTAACAGAGTGGCGAGCAGTGCCGTACTCGAACCATTTGGAGACACTTCGACCCCCTTATAACTCAAGAACTATTTCACATGAATATGTCAAATTTGACCCATAAACACACCTAAAACAGTTATGGAGCAGCGAGGTGGGGAGCGGTGTGAAAAAACCTTGACGCTAACGTGCCGTCTTGTTGTCCGGTTGTCCTCGACACCTATCCTATGAAGGTTGCAATTTATGCTTTGAAATTAATAGATCTTGGAGAAATTTGGTGATATTATTATAACAACTATTTCAGCGAGTGAGTATGGTTCAGGCAATGGTTTGGATTGAAAGTTTATATTTTTGGTATAGTTATAATAGTATACCGCCCCGACTTGGCCAAATAATAGCCTCCGCAAGTTCTAAAGCTGTGAGTTGTTATTTCATCCTTCCGAAAATTTGGCTTGCTGTTTTAGTAGGTACCTACTTAAGTCAACACCAAGGCATACAGTTCGTTCGGTGAATCTTTTCCCATGTATGAAATTATTCACATACTACTTTTTGTAGTACATCTCTTTCCTACTCACAGAATCTAAACCCCCGAAATGAAACCGTTTATTCCATTACAACATAATTTAACAAACAGAGATAGCATATGATGAATGTCGGCGATAAGTTTAACGCGAAATTGTACGTTGACAGACCAAAGACTTTGTTTACATTTTTATTTCACATTTTTACTCATTTTTTTGCCCCTTGCATTTGATTTAATTAAAAAACAGTTGTTATAACGATTTATTTAAACCCGAGTGTTCGAATTATTGTGGTAAGTGGAGATTATTTATCTACTTATTATTTATTCACTTCGCAATGGAAACTAACTTTAAATTGACATTTCATCATGGTTATGGATAGAATTCCATCAAACTGAATTGTATGAAACATATTTTGCTTCCACCAATGTAGAAAATATTGACCTAATTTTCTGAAAGACCAGAACTATTTATAAATGATTTTTTTAAGAACAGGTATGCCTGGAAAAACGCACAGGAGCTGGTTCTAAATGTGTTGGAGTATTTTGAGTGAGAAAAAAGAAATGGATGACATATTCTTGGCAAGACAACAGCACTAAAGTGTACGTAATCCAGATGGTTATGATGGTAAACGTTTTATAATTGTTCATGTTGGTTCTACCAAAGGATTTGTCTCTGAAGCAAGTTTATTATTCTGTTTAAAATCTAGAGTAGCTGATTACCATGGAGAAATGAACAATGAAATATTTATATGAAATGGATAAGTACTCAATTAATTCCCAACTTAGAAGAGCCATCTCTTATTGTTATTGATAATGCTCCATATTATAGTGTTCTTTTAGAATAGCAACCTTCTACAAATTCGACAAAAAATGAGATTGTTACATGGTTGACAACGAACAACATTAAGTTTGATACAAAACTTACAAAACCTGAATCGCTACAAATTTCAAAAATGAATAGAAAAGGAAACGTGTATAAAATTGATGAGTTACTACGAGAACATGGTCATGAAGTGCTGGGACTATCGCCATATCATTGTGAATTCAACGCTATCGAATTAATTTGGGCAAATTGCAAATCATATTACAATAAATATATTGGTGAAGATGGGTATTCACATATAAATATGTGGAAAGAGGCACGGCAACAATGTGATCAACAAATTTAGGAAAAATGTGTTAGGCATACTCATGAAATTATAGAAAAGTAGTATGCCCGAGAGCAAAATATAATTGATATTAGCATTCAACCAATTACCATAGATATAAATACTGGTGATAGCTCTGATTCTATGAGAAAAATTAAATGAAATTTATTGTATATATTTATGAGTCTTTAATATACATATTCAAAATATTTATTATTTATTTTCACAACCCAAAAGATTTCTATTTTTCATTGTTGAACCGTATGGGTAGGACGGCCCAATAGTAATGGTTGCCAGCCATAACACTAAAAAGGCAATTCTGATTTGCAAAGTTTCTACTGAGCAAATTGTTATTAATTCTAACTCTTATGCAAGTAAATTTGCGAAATAACCCCATAAAACTCTGGAATACTAACAGTTTTTTCAAACTAAAGGTTTAGGTAGCATATCGCTAAATGGCTGTGAAATATTTACAAATATCTAGCTTTAATAATAAATAACGCACACCGTCATTTTAGCCACATCCTAATTGAAACATCAATCTACGACCTGCGTGTAATTTAATGTTTTGATGTATTGCGTTTGTATATGAATGATGACGCATGGGAAAAGATTCACCGAACCAACTGTATATTATAATATTGAACTTTGCTATCATGCATTACGCATTGATGTTTCTGATGGGATACGTATTAAGCAAAATAACCACGAGTATCAAAAAAATCTATCAAATATGTCAACTTGTCAAACTTCACACAATGCTGGAGATAGGCAACCCATTTAAATGAAAAAATATGTCCAAAAAACAACTGACCGATATCTCTCCTCAGCAGCCTGACAAAAATCATCGGCAGCGTTATCAATTCCTGCTTGTTAATCAGCGAGCTGAATTGGTAAACTCTTTAGGCGATTATCTTGAGTAATTGTCAGCTCAGGTCACTATTAATGTACAAAGAGCCCAATTCTGTAATGCTTCATAGATTCGGAATATCCTCCCGATCTAATCTACCTGCTACCTCACCAACCAAAAAAATTGTTCATAAAGTGCTTGCTTCCACATAATAAATCAATTTCCATAGATAATTTGCCCCAATAACAATATACTAACAGTAATCTATATCCGATTGGTCTAATATCGAACACTGTTATAGAAGCATTTGAAAAATACTACACCGAGAAAAATATTTATTTGTGACAATCAAACTCTTATTATGTCAAATAAATATGATTTTCCATATGGCCTTACTAATATTTGATTTGTCGTAAAAAAAGGATTTGTTCCAAGTTCGGAAAGTAATATTGTTGATGAATAAAAACATATTCATTGTCATCAATAAAATGAGTTATCTATATATCAAAAATTACATTTATTCTTGTAAAAATGTATCATATTTGTCTCAAACAACATTTATTGAGGTATAATGACATAATAGTTATAATAATCTTTGAAAGCAATTAAATGAAATAAAGTAGTTTTCCAATAACAAATACTTATTTTTGCAAGCTAACTATATTGTTTCAATATAAAAAAATTACTTTATGGCAGAATGACATTTCTTTATCATGAAAAAATGTGTTGTGTCGGTAAAATATATTTCTTTACCATAAAAAAGTATATTGTCTGTGTTAACGATATGTTTTTTATTCGTAAAAATGTATCTTCCCAGCAAATCATATTTTTTTGTTGGAAACAAATGTTCATTCTTCAGGAAATCTATTAATTTTTAATAAAATTCAACATATTTATCATAACCGAACCATAATTTCCATTAACATTATATTGTCTTATAGTGAAAAAATATATTTCTCTTAAAAACCGAATTATTTATGGTATTGTTTTTTGTTTATGGAAGTTACCTACATACACTATTCAATACACTGAGCTTTTGTTTCTGAATATTTAGAAATATATTATGTGTGTATAAAGCAGTATGGGTAACTTCCACACGGTTCTCTAAATAATTAGGTTACTTAGAAAAATATATTTTTCACAGATATTTTTCTAAGCCGTTTCCAGACTATGTCGAACAACAAAGTTCACTTCCGTTTTGTATGTGTGGACTAGTCGATCGAATTGGTCGATGGTTAGTCTGGACACGGATTAAAATTACAGTATTTTCATGACAAACATGTTTAAATCTGATAAAAATTAATGGTCTCTATTCATATGCATAAAACTTTTAGTAGGAAAGCAGGATAGGAATAAAAAACTTGCTGCTGAATATTTTGATCTATTAAAAAGGAAAACTATACGTTTTTGAAATAGATACCATACATTTATAAAATGGAAACCATACATTGTTAAAATTGAACATACCTACATGATCTAAAACATAACCAACAATGGTATCCACAAGATAGCCTTAAGTGTGCTCATTAATGCTTCCCCATAGTAGTTTTTTGGAGTTCTCGGAGTAGATCTGACAGGTTTAATTGAGAAATGTGTATGTTTGAGGTACATTTCGCTTGCTTGCTACTTCTATACCTACTTGAATATAATTGTCATTTATTTCCTTACCTTCAAAGATATCTCACAATTCTTGTAATCGCCATGAGTTCAAAAATTCATTCATTCTATTATTAAAGTTATTTTTGTCCAGAGCAGTTTAACCACATACTCCACAAAAACAAAATAATCAGTGAAATTTCAAAAACTGATCTAATTTCACATGCAGACTGACGCCAAACGTATGCAGGTGGTGACCGTTACTGAATAATAGGGAATGGTGCGGTGATAATTCTTTGTTTCAATTGCAAGATAATTTGTAGGCTAATGTGATTTCTTACGCGTGAAGAAATATGTGATTTGTAGCAAATAAGTTTTTTTCCTCGTAACAATAAATGTACAATTATACTGAAATACTTATTTTTTTTGTATAAAGTAGATCTTATTTGAGGCTAGTAAACTGTAGGCTTATTTAAAAAATGTAAATTTCTGTCAAAACTTTCAAATGATTTACTATGAATATTTAATTTGTTGTTTTAAAGTGATGGATGAGGCCAACTCTGGCAGTATAGTGATTAACAGTGTTTTAATCGATCCCTCATATAACGTTAATAATACGGTATTAAACAAAATTAAATTTTGGAAAAACAGTTTTCGTGAATGTGCACAGTTCATAAGGACAATCTCAAGGTATCTATAACCTGAAATTTCATTTCTTTCTTCCTGTTTATGTTAAAATCAACAACTGAAGTACCAAACAGTCTTGATAAAGAACTGGTTGGTTATCAACCTTTTCTGTGCATGCAGGACCGGCTTCAGAGACGTATGAAACACCGAATAAATTAAAATCCAAACAATAATGGATTGTGCTAATGCGGGGAATCCTGTCCATAAGGATTCTACTACTAGCCAACGTCCTATTCAAACTAACACCTACTCAGTAGCACTTAGCCAAAAGACAACACCAAAACATCCAGAAAAACAACAAGCTATAATATTCAATGCGATTGATGACATTGACTTCGCAGAATATATAATCGCTCTCGGATTTTTAATAGGGCCCAAAAATATATTATTTTGTTCAAGAATATCCAATAATAGAATATGCGTATATCTCTCCTCTACGGACTTAGTCAACACATTCCTACAAAACCACGGTGGGATAACAATTAACAATCAACGCATATCAGCCAGACGTCTTATTACTCCTGCTGCTCGTCTAATATTATCGAACGTTTGTCCCTCTATACCCCACAATATCCTCGAAGATAAATTGGTCCAATTAGGTTTAAAACTATTATCCCCAATTAATTTTTTACGAATCAACATATCGGATCCACAATATTCCCATATCCTAAGCTTCCGCCGCCAAGTTTACATCTGCCCCTCCATCGAAAATACTAAAATCCCTGATTCAGTACTCACTACTCATTACTTTCGACGATATAGAATATTCTCATCTTGTGACGATTCAACTTGCTTCAACTGTAAACAACCAGGCCATGTAGCATCTAATTGCAAACTCCCGAGAAATTATGTTAATTAATAGAATTGTGAGATTTAGATTTTTGAGTATATTATTTTTATCTTTAATATCATTTTTTAGAGCTGTTTATTCTTTATTTTTGTATTCTTATTCTCAACATGGAATATATTATTAAGTCTAACCAAACATCTATTCTCTCAGAGCCACAAATCCTAAGCCAACAGGAGCTTGTAACTGCCATTGCTTCCACCCCTATGGATCAGCCAACTACATATTCCTCACCAGCGCCACTAAGTGATCTATCAACAAAAAATCATACCACATCATCCAAACGCCCCATT
>CAJUYI010007840.1:0-11647 GCA_910591695.1 Galerucella pusilla
CTATCAAGATGAGCCTTCCATGTCAGTGATTTATCAAGGATCACTCCTAGATACTTCACCTGTTCAACCACCGGCAGTGGTACTCCATCAAGATTTAGACCCTCAGGTCTTATACCTCTCTTTTTGGTGAAAGCAACTATCTCAGCCTTGGCAGGATTAACTGCAAGTCCGTGTTCGTTACACCACCCATGTACCCTATTCAGAGCCCTTTGCATGAGGTCCCTGAGAACGGTAATGTGCCTTCCAACAACAAGGACAACGATATCATCGGCATACCCAATCGTTAGAAAGCCCTCACCGTTTAAAAGGGTTATTAGCTCGTCAATGACTAGGTTTCACAATGTGGGCGAAAGAACTCCCCCTTGCGGACATCCCCTAGCGACGATTACTTTTGCCACATGGTCTTTCCATGTGGCCTCTACTGTACGGTTGCACAACATGGCCCCAAGCCAGTGAGTGATCATTGGCTCTATTCCATGATTTGCCGCAGCCCTACACATGGATCCTACAGGGGTGCTGTCAAACGCCCCTTGTATATCCAAGAAAGCTCCCAGGGCGATCATGCCATTTTCCAGCGCCTTCTCCACCTGAGTTACCAGGCGTTGTACTTAGTCAACTTCATCAGAACAAAACTTGTAATTAAAATATAATATCTAAAATCTCCATTATATGAAAAATACAGATTAATACCATAAAAACACGTTTAAAAGTTGATTATTTTACCAAACTTATGTCGAAATTTAAAGTGACAAGTAAAATGTTTATAAATTTGTGTTGATAAATAGCAATTTTAAAGGAGGACAAGCAAATGTTTTTCAGTAATTTGTTATAAACATTTAAAACGAAAAAAAAGTGGATAATATGGAGAAATCACAAAAAAAAATTGAAGTAATTGGATGATATTACTTCAAAATAATACAACAAGGCAACATTCGTTGCCAACAAAATAAATAAATAAAATTCAACATTACTTTTGTTGGACTCTGTTGACTATTCCAGTATGTTCATTGTTCGGAGACTCCAGCACTGCAAACATAGATTGAAAAAAAATGGAATGTAGTTTTAAATTTATTCTTATTTCCATTAATCATTGATGTATAAAATAATCAAACGATTTAAAAATATATCAATCTCCCCTCGTAAACGATTTCGATAAAATTCTTGTTCGGCTGTATCTAATAAAACATTTTCGAATGTCCCTGTACAAACATCTGGTGATAAGAAAATTCATATCGGCTTTTGTGTTACAATTAATCGGCCATTTTTAATATCATTTTAATTAGTCAGACTTTTAAGTTCATGGAAAGTGATTGTGGTGATAGTTTCATAGAAGGTATGTAACTTTTTTCATTTTTTAATTCTACCAAACTCAAATAGTAATAGAGGATCTGTTTACTAACAAAATAGGTTTTTTTTAATAACTTTTTATCATAGTTAAAACGAGTTCAATGTTTTTGTTTTTGCTTAGATTACCGGAAATTGTTTTCAAATGGAATCTTGTTCAATTTAAATAAATTAAAAGGTATATTGTTTAGATAATTGGGAGGAAACTGTAACTTATAGGGACACAAATGTACAGTAAGTTTAAAATATCTGATATTGTGATGAAATTGGCAAACAATTGTGTGTAAATGAGAGCATATTGTATTTTTAGATATACTATAGCAGGTTCAGAAATTATCCGAAATATTGTCTTAAGTGATTCGTCATTCAATCTTAAGACGAAAAGCTCCTATTAACATGCCTTATAAGTTTTGTCGTTAATGAGATACAAGGTATCTCTGTATCTGTGAGAATTTGAAGGGTGGGTGACCCCCACGGCACTTAGGCCACAATTGGCCCATTGTGCATCCTTCCGGAAGCTTGCAAAACATCAAGTGCCAAAGCTCCTAAATACCGAACTTAAGTTCTCATCAGAGGTGAAATATCTAGGTGTCACATTTGAGATACAAGGTGCTTAACGTTTTTATTATACATACATAAAAGTAGTACATTTCAGAGCAAATGCTCAAAATGTACACCTCCAGTTAAAATAAACATTGCAAATAACTCGTATGATGCGGTTTAGAAGTAAATTCAAGATTGGCGTTATATAAACAAGTGATTTTAATCCCCAAAATAAAAAATACCAATCCAAACATTAACCGAATAGTGCTACAACTGTGGCATGTGGATGAATCAGCCCATGTGTGATTATTATAATACCATGTTTTGAGAAATGACTTCATCTGTAAACAAAATAGCTGGTAGCAAATTGGCATTGTTTAAAGTTTTCATCCATTGGCAATACTACATTCCGAGCGGATGGTCATTAGATAGCAATTGCTGCAAACGTTGGATTTCATGGATACAATACATTTTCTTTTGGAACATTCCAAACAGTTTTACTTGTTGAGCAAATTTTCTAGCACTCAAAAATTGGAAGAACCTGATCTTCAAGTTGTGTACTTCCCGCAGTCCTATAGGTCGTCTGCTTGCAGAATCCATGCAAGCTGCAAATGCAGGCCGTCTGAATCATAGCTGGTGTAACGCTACGAAATGCTTCACGAATGCGTTCTTCTAAATCATAAAATACTTCAACCTAAAATTGTAAACTTGCATCAGAGCTGAACATAGGAGAATTCTTGGCAAACTTCTGTCAATTTATTTTTAAAATGATTAAATTCTCTCTCGATTTGATATTTAAAATTCCCGCTGAAATTTATAGCTCCTGCGGCCAAACTTCAGATGGTTTTTAAAACAGTAGTCACTGCTGACCACGTAAGAGTTACAATTCTATGTTGAAGTATTTTATGATTTAGAGGATCTTAAAGATCGCATTAGTGAAGCATCTCGTAGCGTTACACCAGCTATGATTGATTCAAACGGGGCCTGCACAACAACACTTTTAACACGCTTTGCAGCTTGCAAAGATTTTGCAGGAAATAATTTCTAGCTCCTCTCTTATGTCTACATTCTTTATTCTATCTCGTTTTATTATTCCTTTCACAGATCTCAGGTATTTCATTTCTATAGCTTGTATTCTACTCTTCATTTTCTAGTCTAATACCCACGTTTCGCTGCCACAAGTAAGTATCGGTCTAAAAACTGTGTGGAATACTGTCATTTTGGCTCTTTTTGAGATTTCCTTCTTATTAATAAATTCTGGTTTCAGCATGTGGTAAGTTTTTATGGCTTTTCCTGTTCTGTTCTTTTCCAGTGCTGTCAATTGTTGTTCCTAAGTATTTAAAGTGGGTAACCTGTTGGATTATACTTTCTTTAATTGTTATATTCAACCTTTCTTGATTTTTTGCTATCATCATTATTTTTGTTTTATTTGCATTTATTTTCATTCCATTCAATTTTAGAGTTCTATTCCATGTGTCTATATTTTTTTGAAGACCTTTCTCTGTATTGGCCATTATAACTAGATCGTCAGCAAATGCACATTCACGTATCTTAACCGATCTAAGTTGCTTCATACCTACAGAAAGTTCCTGTGTATCTGTTTTTGTTTGCTTTATTATGTTATCCATGAAAATATTGAATAAAGTTGGGCTCAGAGCTCCACCTTGTCTTAATCCCTGCTTTGTCTCAAATGTTTCAGAAGCTCGGTTATTTTTGATTATATAGTTTATGTTTTTTCTGTAAATACTTTTTATTACTCCCATTAGTAATTTATCAACTTTCCTTTCTTCTAGTATGTCCCATATTTTCTTTCTAAAAACTCTATTAAAAGCTTTCTCCAAGTCTATAAAGGCGAAGTATGTTTTTGTTCTGCTATTTTGTGTTTTCTCTATGATTTGCTTAACTGTAAATATGTGGTCGTGTACACTTCTTCCCACCCGAAACCCACTTTGTGCTTCATCCCGTGTTGGTTCTATGTGTATTTTTAATTTTTTATCAATAATTTTTTCATACACCTTCAGGGCTGAACTTAGCAACATTATCCCCCTGTAATTGCTGCACTCTCTAACATCTCCTGTTTTATGTATTGGTAGTAGTATTCCAGTCTGCCAATCGGGTATTTTTTCTTCCGACTGTTCCTTCCATCTTTCCATTATTTCAATATCATTTGTTAGTATTTCTCCTTTTTGGTCTTTCACTGTCGATGTATTTAATATTTTATTACCTCTCATTTTTTTTATCGTTCTATAACAAATTTCTTATTTGTAAGGAAATAGATTCCACTTACACTCAAAGCTTGTTTATTACAAAAAAGTCAACACCTTGTATCTTATTAACGACGAACTCTATCCACATCTGATCTTAAAATTGAATGACCACTCGCCCACAATAATACTACAGACTTTGGAAACCCCCTGTATGCGGTAAACATTTTTATTTTACATAAAAAGTATCCATAAATACAAGGGAAGTTTGAGAAGTCAGTAATTTACACTGGATTTCATCAAATTTCTTGTTCGACAACTATTGGAAGTAGATATCCTCGTTAATTTTGACGAAAAACGTTGTACGATAATCAAATATGATATACAACCTCACACCTCTCTAAATCAAACAATCCGGTATGTAGTTATACAGGGTGGGGCACTATGAACGAACTATTCTCTGGCATCTTAACGGCAAATATAATTAGAAAAAATAAGACGTAGAATTAAGTAGATTACTTAGGACTATAATTAAAAAATATTTTGGAATATACAGGGTGCTCCAAAAAAGCGTGCCGTATCAAAGTTAGGTTCCTTTAAATAGAACATTTACACATTTTTGAATTGTACTATTGAAGATAATGTAAGTTCATTAACATTTCCCTATACCTATCTAGTTCAGTTTCCAGGATAAATCGATTTTACATAATTTGTAGACCCTCCGAAAAAATACAATAACGACTAACCACATTTACTTTACACCATCTCACTAGAAGCTTTTAACACTCTGTTTCCAATATTTGCTGGTATGCTATCATATACAGGGTGTTTTTAATATGACAGTATAACACTAACCATTTAATACATGAAGTTCTGGCTTAATTTAAATGGAACACCCTGTATCTGCTGGGTCTGTTAAACGTGGGAATTTATAACCTTTCAGTTGGTATTAGGGTTGCCTATATCTAACTCTGATAGTTTTCGAGAAATTTTAAATTTGTTTTTTAATATTCAATTATTTGCTGACATCTAAAAATCTATGACATGATACTCCGATGGAAAGTTTTTAAAAATTCAAAATTTGTTATTTGGACAGTAAGTGCTTTGTTGTATGATTTATTATTGATAAATTAAAGGTCTCTTAAATCAGAATTTTATTAAGGGTACTCAATCATTAACTTTGCAATAAGATTAGTAAAAAAACTTAACGCTAACTGGAAGAAAATTTCGTAAATTTTCACGTAACAAACTACCCGAACTTTCAGTTGACGTTCCACTAGCTACAGGACAAAAAATGTGGCTGCAGTTGGATGGTGCGTCTGTTGATTACAGTATAATTGTCCGGCATTACCTGAACAATATTTTTCCACAAAAATAGATTGGGCGAGGGGGTCCTTATCTTTGGCCGCCAAGGTTCCCATTTCCCATGCTTAACGCCATTAGACTATTTTCTTTGGGGTTACATAAAAAGTATTGTCTAGAATACAAAGCCAACCACTCCTGAGAACATGAAGGATATGATAAGGAGAGCGTTTCAAACAGTAACACCAGAAATGTTGAAGAAAGTGAACAATAACTTTTTTTTAAACAGGGTTCAAATTTGTATCCAACAAGATGGGCGTCACTTTTAACACCTTCTTTGAATTTTTTGTACCTAGTTATTTTTTTATAATTTTAAAGCTTATTGTATCTGTATGCCCAAAAACAGTGTAGAAATAGAGTATCATGTCATAGGTAACTAGATGTCAGCAATTAATTGAATATTAAAAAACAAATTTAAAATTTCTCGAAAACTATCAGAGTTAGATATAGGCAACCCTAATACCAACTGAAAGGTAATAAATTCCCACGTTTAACAGACCCAACAGATACAGGGTGTTCAATTTAAATTAAGCCAGAAATTTATGTATTAAATGGTTAGTGTTGTACTGTCATATTAAAAACACCCTGTATATGATAGCATACCAGTAAATATTGGAAACAGAATGTTAAAAGCTCCTAGTGAGATGGTGTAAAGCAAATTTGGTTATTCGTGTTTATGTTGAAGTTATTGTATTTTTTCGGAGAGTCTACAAATTATGTAAAATCGATTTATCCTGGAAACTGAACTAGATAGGTATAGGGAAATGTTAATGAACTTACATTATTTTCAATAGTACAATTTAAAAATGTGTAAATGTTCCATTTAAAGGAACCTAACTTTGATACGGCACGCTTTTTTGGAGGACCCTGTATATTCCAAAATATTTTTAAATTACAGTCCCAAGTAATCCACTTCATTCCACGTCTTATTTTTTTAAATTTTATTTGCCGTTAAGACGCCAGAGAATAGTTCGTTCATAGTGCCCCACCCTGTATACTTTCCAGATAATTAATTATTTAATATGTACGACATGTCCAATAAAATACTTATTGCAATCGTATTTATAACTAAATCCCAAGGTAGATCATATTGATCCTACAACTAAACATCAATAATTCATTTTTTAAACGTGGTCGAGGCCTTAAAACGGCTTTAAAATCATTAAAATTATGGTGTCAACAGACCAAACACCAGTAGACATTGATTATAGCTGTGTTCATTCCGATTGAAAGTTACATTATTAAAAAACATTTACATAATTCATAGATACACATTATTTGGTTATCAAAATAAAACGTTTTTTATAGGCGAGCCCCTAAAAAGATGCACAAAAAAATGAGTTGACCTACCACCACAAAACGCAAGAAAAAAACCAATTGAGATCAATCTTATAATTTTTTTTGGACACATATTTAGTAACAGAATTGAAAAACGTACTGTCTTTTCGACAGTACATGGTGTAAGGAAAAATAAACAATAGTCAAAAAGCGAAGAACAGTTTCGCAAATCAGTACACGCTACGCAGTTCGTCTATAGGCAAATCCAATAGGAATCCGTAATTTCGCGAATTTGGTATGACGAATTCGACAAGCTAAATGAAAGTAGCAATACAATAAAAAATACTACCTAATAATACATGTTTTCATGAATAATTTGCATTTTGAAAATTTAAAAGCTGTGGGAGAAGACGAGAAGAGTTTTTTTCTAATTTTCACATATAAAGTGACACTTTATAAAACTCCTTGACGTCATGAAACGTCTTACTTTTCATAACCAGTTACGGAAAGTGAAATATTTCCTAAGTGGTGATGAAATAGTAATTTACGTTACAACACCGAAAAGTAGTGTTTTTCAGGTCGAGTCAAGCAGATTCCAGGGCGAGCCGTGGGCGACTCCTGGAAGATTGGAGAGACCTGAAAAACACTACTTTCCGGTTGCGTGACATACAATATTTTTTTCAAGGCGGACACTTCGATATATACATTAAATTCTTTTTTTTTCCTTTCTCTTTTTTTTATTTTTCTTATTTCTACGTCCTAGACGTAGTATAGTCACTACAACTTCCATGAACCGATTGGGGGCATGATTTTGCCATTGTCCAAACAAAGATTTAATCTCTCGAGGCTGGGATTGTTTCAGGCTATCACTCCAATTTTTCAAAATTTTGTGTTTGTAGTTGATTTTCAGGTCTATTGGTAATGGATTGAAATGTGGAATTAATTTATTATCATTTGCTGCTTCTCTTGCCAATTTATCGGCCTCTTTGTTACCCACCAATCCTACATGTGAGGGAACCCATAGGAATACGATACTTTTATTCTTCAATTCATATAATTCTGTTTTGATCATATTGACAATAGGATGCTGACTGTATAGTTTAGATATTATGTGTAATGAGTTCAAGGAATCAGTAATTATCAAAAATTTCCTTTTACATTCTGTTTTGATGAAACTCAGTGCACTATATATTGCATAAAGCTCTCCTCTCAGAACTGTTGATAGGACTTTTGATTTTACTGGTAATATATCGTCAATTTCGCTGATTCCAAAATTGTTTCTGGAATCTCATTTTCCGTGTCGGATAATTCAAAATCTGAATTCATATTATTTGCGCACTCGCGAAATAAGTTTGACATAAACGACAAATTAAAAATCAGCGAACTGTCATCACTCGACAATATATCGAAACGTTGTTATCATAGTAACGAAATCAAGGTAGATTGTATTATAAAAGAGCGATTGGAAAAATGAACACACGTCCATTTTCCGGTCTTGATCGGCAAAACGTTATTTTCTGGACGAAACATTGTCCAGAATGTGTATATTTCCTGGTCGGTCTTAGAAAAAGTAAATTTTGCCACTTATTAACAATACTTGTTTCCATAGTAACAAATAAACATCTCCATTTTTACTAGACGACTTAACAGGAATCTAATAATCACACCCTATTCAAAATTAGAAAAAAATATTGTGTGAAACACGTTTCGAAACACTTATTTTCGTAATTCGCGTTTTTCTGTCGATTTTTAACTCGAAAACAAAGCATTTTCCAAAAAACTGCCAAGAGACAAAAAATGTTTATTTTCAACTATTTTACCTTAAAAAATAATCACCGTAACGATTTTTTCATTTTCCGTAATTTTAAAAGCTTTTGGTTAATAACAAATTACAAACCATCGGGACGAAAAAGTGGTACCAAGGTTTTTTGTTCCCATTAACATTAACATAGTTCATCGATTCCAATTGGTTTTTTCCTTTCGTTTTGTAGTGGTCGATCAACTTATTTTTTTTGTGCATAATTTTAGGGGTATTCACCAATTAAAAGTAGCTTTATTTTGGACTCGAGAATATATCTTACCCCTCTTCTTGCAGATCTAATATTCATTCTATAGCTGCTTTTTTACTTTTCGTCAGAGTTTATCAATATCTTGAAAAAAATTGACACTTCACTCAAGAAACAACATAAAGCTATACTCTTTTTTTGCTTATCTACTTCTCGTTTTATAGCACCTCTTCCTGTTAATAGCTTGGACTTTTTTTGCCAATGCAGAATAACAGTTCCTAGGCAGAGTTGCACAATAAATTCATAATGACTTCATTTTCTTCACTCAAGATGACTTCTTCACTAAAAAACCAGCGTAAAGCTGCTTTTTTACATGTTTCTTCTTTGCAGTTCTCCCCTGATTTTACAGAATCCTATCCTGTTAATTATACTTTTTTTTAAAAGGAGCCGTCCCTTCTCCGGCACCACTTCAGCCTCCAGGGCTTATTGTGGATCCTCCTAGTGGTCTGACTACAGCCCATTCAGCCAATACGTTTCCTGTATTAGCTCATACAGGTTCTTTCTTGTTTGGTTGTAGAAGTCTTCTGGGGTCATCTATACAGTTTCTGCCTCCTGTGGTCCAGCGTCTCACAGTATGCATAATATGTGCAGAGCTGTTTCGGTCTCCTTTTTGCATCTTCTGCATGTAAGGTCACCGTTATACAGCCCTATTTTGTTCAGGTGCTCCTTTGTCGGAAAGTGTCTCGTAAGAAGCCCCGTTATGGTGCGAAGTTTGTTCCTGCTCATTGAGAGCAGTTCTTTCGCTACCTTTTCTGGCTTTTCTTCCATGAATTTATTCCCATGTGTTTGCCTGGGCGTATTCTTCCAGTGTTAATCATACTTAATGCTTAATAGTAATAATAATTGATGAAAAGTCTTATCTACTTCATTCAAGAAAAAGTATTTTGTATGATATATTCTTCTTTACCGATCATCTTCTTATTCCATAGTATTCTATTTTTCTGGCCAAATATCTGTGAAATAAGCTTCTGGTCTTCCTTTTCGAATGCAGAAGAAAATTTTCTTCTCAGAGCTTCACAATAATTTGAAAACCTTATGATGACCCTTTTTCTTCAATCAAGAATAACCAGCCTAAGACAGCTTTTTCTACTAGATTCTTCTTTGCGGTTGTACTTCTTTTGTTATGTCACTATGTTCTGCTTATCGAACCTAATATTAATAGCTTTGACGGAAGGTTCTGATCTTTCTCTATCAATGTAGACTAAAATTTTTCGGTTGGAGATTCACAATATCGTGGAAACAATTTTCGATTGCTTCATGTTCACTCAAGAACCATCCTAAAGCTACCTCTAGTACTCCCGTTTTAGAGACGAGAACTTACCGTCACTCTAAAAACAATTAAGTACTTTCCCACAGCGTGTTTACGTAAAACGTGAATCATAAATAATAAAGTAGGTACATTTGGCATAGGTACTTGATAGGTTAAATAAAAAGCTCAACCATATAGACCGGTACCTCGTGACATGTGTAGGCTTCATTATTTTAAATGGAAGCCGTTTTGACTTTCGAAAAACAAGTAGAAAAAGGCCCAAGACCTAAACTTGCTAATCGACACGTTACAGGGGACATCGAAAATCCTAGAATTTTCACGAAACTGGAACAAATAATTGGAAGCATTCCTTAGGTACTACTTTATCATAAAAAAAAACATGGCATACCTACAAATCCAAGCTATACTAACGTTTAATAAGCGAGGGATAAAAATTGGTGAAAAAGTGGAAAAAAACAATGAGCTAATGTATGCCATGTTAAAAACATCAATAGCATACATTTTGCGGCGCCCCTATAGCGTCGATTATCAAGTTCGGGTTTTGGGCAATAGCCTTATTCTACTTGTTTTTTCACATTAAACTCGAGTCATGGGCTACCGGTCTATTTATAGGTATAGCAAAAATAATTCTACCTACCGATTTAAATATTTTTGTCGATCAACCGAATCACATATTTTGATAATAACAAATTAACAAAAGGAACTAAGATATTTATTTATGATAATTTCTTATCTCACACTAATATTTCTCTCTCACACAATGTTAAATTTAAAAATAAATAATGGGTAGGTTTTAATCATCGTATACTCGTAAATACGTTAGTATATATACAGGGTGAATCACGACTATAACGGCGGAGCTGGGGGTTTATAGCGAGACGGCAGACTTTTGTTACTTTAGAAGCCCAGCATTTCTTGGGGATTGCATGGGTACCGAACCAATTGAATGAGAAAAAAGCTTTCAATTTTTGGTTTATCACAATAGTCCATCCTAGTCCTTGATATCCCGAATGATTCCGGATAAAATCGGCAATGTCCGAAAACTTTAATATTATTCAATTCACTTAAGAATTCTAAAAAAAACTCCTCTTGAACATTTTCAATTTTTATAAAAAAGAATAAATGATATTTTTGTGATTTTGTCGATTTTATCCGGAACTGAGTCCGGAACTATTCGGGATATCAGGTACTACCATTTCGTGAGAACCACAAAAATTTTAAGCTTTTTCATAAATTTGATTGATTCCTTATTTCCAACAATTCAAAATCAACACATACAATCTCAATGAAATACTGGACAACCTGTATACACCGATTCGATATAAACCTCTAAATATCTTAATATTGAACTTGGCTCTCATTTCACATTTATGTTTTTCATGGGATGAAAAAATACGTAAAATTGATTAAGATTTAGGAATATTCAAACTTTGGCCACTGTTACTTAGTCCAGTAACTGAAGGGGCAAACCTATCAATATATTTGTCCAATAATTTTTTTTGGCTTGATTTGTAGGTCTTGACAGGTACTTCACAATAGTTTTCGAGATAATCGCATCCAAACGTCCCCTCGCTTACGCA
>CAJUYI010007841.1:0-11643 GCA_910591695.1 Galerucella pusilla
ACAGCGAAAATATGGGGGTGTCTTCATCTTAAATGCGACACACTGTAGAATAAAAAAACAAAATTTACGCTAATGGCTTACTTACGTTTCAGTGGGTACATGCCGTTTACTTCTAGTATGATCAGTCTTCTGTTTTTGTTGCATACTGTCGACTATAATATTTTCTAAATAATCTATCATCATCATTTCCTCATCGCGGGATGCGATGAGTCTTAAAAAATTCAACGAATCTTTTATTTTATCCAAATAGACGTTCATGTTTGTAGAATTTTTCACTTGTCTTTGAGATCTTCTGAAATACTCATAGTTATTTGGGACTCTAACTATATAGCTTACTATAGGATTAACTTCAGATGGTACTGCAGACCTAAGTATTGAAAAATAATATAATTTTAATGACAAACGGGTACAAGAATAAGCTGTTTCTAAAATAATTAATACGTTCCATATTCAAAACTCACTCTGTATATACGAAAGACATCCTAGAGTATGTTTTTATAGTAACCAATTCACAACTATGACTACCAGTAACTTATCAAAACACCTCCTCACTTCTTAGAAATCAGACAAACTTCTCAAAGAAATTCGTCACGGAATTAAGCAACAAGAAGGAATGGGATCCAAATACCCTTACCAGACTTGGAAAGAATGCCGTTCAATGGTACACAGACGGCTCAAAAGCAATAGAGGGAACTGAGATAGGCCAGGCCAGGAAACAAACACTCTGAAAGCTTGGGAAAAAACCCAAGTATCTTTCAAGCGGAAATTCACGTCATAAGAAAGTGCGCCCAGTTCAAGATTGATGAAGGATACAGAAGACAAAGCATTATCATAATGTCGGATAGTCAAGCAGCAGTTAAAGCACTGAGCTCTTATGTAATCAGTTCTAAAATGGTATGGGAATGCCTAGACAAACTCAATGAACCAGGCGAGAACAATATAGTCACCCCACTGTGGATTCCAGGACACACTGGAATAGAAGGAAATGAAATGGCAGATGAACTAGCAAAGAGGGGGACTGAAATACTGGGGGTCTAAACCCTTTTGCGGAATCAGCTGCAATGTAATATTGGAAGAAATAGGTAAAGCCGAGAAAAAGAGAAGATCTGACTATTGGAAAGATCTAGTAGGGCTTATACAAACAAAGACTCTTTTGGGTGACTACAACCTGTTGAGATCAAATGAATGCATAAATCAAAGTAAAACTGCACTAAGAGTTTCAACAGGGATCCTAACGGGTCATTGTCGCCTGAATGGGCACCTGAAATGGCTCAAAATAATGTAGGAAGAAGAATGCAGATTTTGTTGCATGGAAGAAGAAACCTCCACCCACATACTTTCCAACTGCACAGCACTTCAGAATCCTGGAGCACAGCACCTGGGAGATTACTGGATAGAAGAGGAACATTTACCTTAGTTGAAGCCTGCAGACATCCTAAAATTCCTCAGGGAAATAGGACTAAAGCAACTTCTAGTTTCTGAGGAAGCACAGTAGATCTTTTAGGTCTCAGTGAATGTCACCCCAAAATCCATACATACATACATACATACAACTTAACTTTTTATTGAAATTTCAAAAGACATTTTATATTGTTCACAGCAAATGACATTATTTTTTAATATTTACCTTTGAGCTGCTTCATAGATCGGATATACATATCGTCCTTCGTAGGGTTGATAAACATCCCCAACTACCTGATCATGATTGTCCATTAACTCTTTAATTTTCTCTAATTCATCCACTACATCGTGATTCAATCCACTGTCTTCAATTCCTTTCGCACTAGTGCTCTGTGTAGCTTCTCTAAGCCTTTCTATATGATCAGACAAAATACGAGACAAATCTTCTACTTTTATATCAGGATTAGAAATTTTGGTTGCTGCTTCTCTTATATGCTCTAATTCCTCAGGAATCATCTGTGAATATGATGTATCTGTGTTACTATCCTGCTGTTGATCGTTATATATCAAATTTTCGATATTTTTCACACCTTTATCTATTTTTTCCAGCTCTTGGTCAACAAAATCCTTTGGGTTTGTGAAATATGCTGTTGGTAAAGCTTCATGAGTTCCAAAATCTAGCTTTTTATTTATTTTGTCCAATGCTTTATCTCCTGTATAGGCAAAACTTGGAGGAATTGTATCTTTCTTGTATGGTGGTTCTAGATATTCACCAGGAAGGTCATTCGGTTTATCAGGATCTGGTATGAGTTCAAGATCATGTGGTTTTAAGTTTTCATGGATGCTTTTTTCATATTTCACTTGTACATTGGTGTTTAATGGATGAATAGTTGGAAACAGATCCTGTTCAACAGGATCTAGCTTAGTTTCTGGTTGTAAGTATTTATTATTATTATCTTCCTCTTCGGTAAATGTTTGCGGGGTATAAATTGGATAAGCTGATGGTATTACATCAGAATGATGCACTAATTTCTTTTTTAATTCCTTTTCAAATTTTTCCAGCTGCTTTTTATGATTTTTAGAAAATTTGTCAAGTTTTTGATACTTTTTAAAATCCTTAGTTGAATCAACGTTTTCATAGTAATTATTTGGTAGAGCAGGATTGTACTAGAAGAACACATATTTTATTCCATACAGTGCTATTCAAAAGTCCCCTCCCCCCCTCGTATCTTTTGAACGGCTACGAATAGTAACAGGTGACGTAATAGTAATAGATGACGTCACAGTGCCACTATGGCCAATAATTTTAAATAAGACCTTATGGCAAGTGATATCTCGTTTGAAAGGCATTGACATTGGCTACATAGCCATATTAATTTTGTTTGAGCTTAAACTAATTTTGACGGATAAATTAAATAAATACCAAAATTCTTGAAATCATTTTTTTAAATTTAATTAATCAAATATCAACAATGGATTCTTATAGCAAGTGTTCGAAATTTGCTCCGTCTACTTCCTGACAGTAATACATCATCCTACTAGTAAACTCTTGTCCTACTCGTTCGAATGTGTCAGCTGAAATTGCATTGCATTCTTCAATAATTCTTTATTTCAAAACGCCAATGCTATCTGGTGCCGTAGTATAAACCTTGGATTCCAAGTACCCCCATAGAAAAAAATCTAATGGTGTCAGATCTGGTGACCGAGGTGGCCATTCTATAGGACTATCTACCTCGATATTCTTCATCCAGGTAATGTCTTACTGCACCAGAATAATGTGCAGGAGCACCATCTTGTTGAAATGTTATTTCTAGATGGCTGAATTCATCTGGATTATCTTCCAGAATTTCAAGAATTAACGGTTCAATTGCATTTTGTAACATCTTCAGATACACTTCATCACTTAAATTTGAATTTAGGAAGACAGGACCAACTATGTGGTTTCCCAAAATACCTGCCCTACATTGACTTTTTCTGGAAATTGGGTATGTTGTTCACGAAAGGTGTGAGGATTTTTGTCACTGCAATACCTTACATTTTGTGTATTCACATTTCCATTGAGGCAAAAAGTACTTTCGTCACTAAAACAAATTGTTTTTGTGTAATGTGGGTTTTGACTAATTTTATTTGTCATACATTCACAGAATTCGAATCTTCTGTCGGGGTCGTCATCCGAAAGGTGGTGCACCATTTTTAACTTGTATTGATGAAATTTATTTTTAGCCAACACTCTCTGTACTGCACTTTTACTTACTTCACAGATAGACGCAACTTTAGTTGAAGAGGAAGTAGGGTTTACTACCATTTCAGCAACTATATCAATTTTTTTATCATCACTACATGTTGGTCGACCAGATCGTTTGGCATCTTGAACACTGCCTGTTACTTCAAACTTGTGAAGAAGCTCCCTCAAATAAGTTCTCGAGATAGGGCGATGTGGGTATCTCTCATTAAATAAACGTTCCGCTTCATGGAGATTCTTTCTAGATTCACTAATTATTTAGATAGCTGCTACTTTGTCGGCTTGAGTACGTACAATTTTGCCTATGTAAACTCTTAAACATCTCATTAAACAATAATAAAATTAAATATTTAAGCTATTTAGAAAAACTTTGCAAAGCAACAAATACAATTAAATTAAAAACGTCAACCTAACCAGAGGCGGACTGAAAAATCTTTTTTTTTTATTCTGTTATTTAACGTCGGTCTATTTCTGCGACTGAGGCTAATCACCGACGCCTGGAGCACTCTACCCCTAACCGGAAATTTTGGCGAACCCACTAGTATTCCAACCAGTGGTAGCGTTCTTTAACGAGCCCAACATCCATGGACTCGGGACCTCGGTTTTACGTGTCCTCCGAAAGACGGCATATCTACATTATACCTCGTGCTCATTGGTATAATGCCTACGAGCTGTGATATGCTAGTCCGCTGCAGGCTGTACGGGCCCTATACGATGGTTTTCCCTGGCATGGTCGTCACCCATCCAAGTACTAACCATGTCCGACCTTGCTTGACTGCAATTATCGCATCAAACATTTTATACAGTGCTGGGGTGGCATTCTGTTCACCTAGCGAGTAGTCTTGAATCGATCTTGTCGATATACACATTCCGTTCACCATGTTTGGTTGTTTTGGAGCGACAAATAGTTCTAATTTCTGATACCCATAAGGTGTCACCTTCGTATTTTCTATATTTCCTTGTCAAAATATCAATGTAAAATGTAAAATCCAGGTGACGTCGCTTAAAAGCGATCGCTAGTTCTTATGAACGGAATGTCACCCCTGGGTCGTCGCCCGACTGAAAAATCTTCAATATTTAAATGTGAAATAAAAATTTTGGTATTTATTTAATTTATACGTCAAAATTAGCTTAAACCCAAACAAAATTAATATGGCTATGTAGCCAATGTCAATGCCTTTCAAACGAGATATCACTTGCCATAAGGTCCTATTTAAAATTATTGGCCAGAGTGGCACTGTGACGTCATCTCTATTACTATTACGTCAACTGTTACCATTCGTAGAGAAATTTACAACACTTTATTTTCACCTTCCAAATTTTATTAATGTAAGTGTAGCCGTTCAAAATATACGAGGGGTGGAGGGGACTTTTGAATAGCACTGTATAAACATTAATTCTAAAAGAAGCTAACTGCTATTTTGTGATGAACATAATATCATAAGATAGGTCACTATTTTTGGTCTAGCCATAATATTGAATAAATATCAATTTAGAATTTTCATACGATTTCTATTGAAATGAAATGAATTAGAAGTAAAGGTCCAAACAGTAAATTCAACTAATTTTAAGTATTAGATTACCTGATCCGATTTGTGGTCTCCTGTTGGATAAATTGGTTCATTGCTAGGACTATTAAAATGATAATCTATAGGATTTAACAAATGTAGAATCATCTCTGAAATTTTGCCGTTCGATTTGATAAAGTCAATAGCTTTGTTTCGATTTTCAGGTTGCATAGGATCAAAATTACTTGGATTTTGATATAAAGGCTCTTCATAGTTCGTATGCATAAAAGGAAGAAGGTTAAAAGTACCTACCTAAAGACAAATAGATCAAAAGAAAATTAAGAAATGAAAAAATGTAAAGGAACTCACTAATTCTTCTTCATTATTAAAATACTCATCATCAGCTTTTCTACCTATCACGTCTTCTTCATAATAAGGTTCCCCTACAGTATGATCCTGTGCAAAGTCCTTTGATCTTAGGTCAGATTCAAATTTTAATTGGTTAGGGAAGAGGCCTTTCAAATGAGGTGCATACTCATAAAATGGAGGTAAATGTGGTAGTTTAAATGATGGTAAATTTTTATAATCGTAATTTTGATCAAGTGGTGCATCGTAAGGTACTAAATTTTCTACGTAATAAGCCTGTGGGATGTATTGATGTCTACAAAATATTATTAAATCAATATAACGCATCATTGGGATAATCATTTTTAATATTGTCTCAGAATCGCTGGATGCGATGTGTTTGAAATTTTATTACTAAATCCTTTTAAGGCCAGATGCCGAGTCAATAAAATATTGTGAATATGTACTGAAAGCTCACCCTGTGTCTCTAATAAATCGATTACCATAAATACTCTTGGGAGTTTTATTGTATCGATTTTTTAATTTCCATGTTAGAGCTGTTGCAGCAGCTTTTGCTTTTTGATTCTGAAGATTAGCCAAAGCTAATAACGTTGACGGAGTCAAACAGAATGCAATGTCCCATAAGGTCGTCCATAAATATATTATTTTCAATAAAATCTGAAAAAGTTATAGATAGCAAAATATAAAAAAGACTTTTTTATAAAATGGACACATGGAGTTTTTCAAAAATTTACTTATTTTTACCACAAGTTCATATATTCTACATTTGTAGTTTATGGTTTTCTTGATATACGATGCTACAAATTTGAAGGTATCCAATAATAGAGTTTTTTAAATTACGTCTGCTACGTAAACTATATAATATTTTTTCACTTACCATTTTTCAAAAATAAATATTTTAGACACTATTGATACAACCTACATGTATAACCTTATTAAAAATTAATTGAAAGAATTTGCTTACCTAACAATTTTCATTTCGCAATAAATTGTTGTAATGTTTATCAAATAAACAAAAATATTAAGTTACAAACATGATTTTAAGCACGCAGATTTTTTTCAAAACCAAGTTGGTATTATATAAATAGAATTTTAAATATACGAGGGATGCTGTCAATGTTTCATAGTTTTTGGCGATTCGATTTATTTCAATTTTAGACCTTTTTGGTCTTGAATCATCAGCCAAAATTATATATGTACTAGGTACTCTTTCATAAATTGAAGAAATCTAGAATTCTTCAGAAATATGCTTGCAAAATAATTTGCGTATACAAGAGATCGTGGCATTATGTATTTTTCCAAAAAATAGAAAATTTCGTAACTGTTTATTTGAAAAAAAAAATGATTACTCAATATAAAATTGGATATATATTTTGGATATAAAATTTCAAGTCAATCAAATTATTTTTACTAAAAAAATATAAATAAAAACCAAAAACTTGAGTTTTTTAACGATTTTCTGGAAAAATTGGAATTTGTGTGAAAAGTACCTATATATATATATTATTGAACAAGCATATAATGATGACTATTATTCACGAAGGGGTGTTTATATCGCGAGCCGCAGGCGAGTAGAATACTGTGTTGTGTCCACCAGATAAATAGATAGATAGATAATTTATTAGTTTTTACCATCATATACATGACATAAGCAAGTCAGACACAGTATAAGACTATTTATAGTTAAAAGAATTAAAATTAGAATTAAAATGTATACAGAAAACAGCATATAACAAACATTTGGTATAAACAAGAATATAAAGAAAATAAAATAAAATGAAAAGTTACATTTTTGAAGTTTGAAATACAAAAAGATCCAAAATTAGGTGAGGAATTAAGAGATGTTACGCCACTTATCAAATTCATCGAGCGAGTAAAAACAATATTGTATTAGAAATTCTTTAAGACTAGTTTTAAATTTTTTGAGATGGTTTATTTGTTTGATATCATCTGGTAACCGATTATAAATTTCACCCCCGGCATATGTTGGCGACTTTTTTAATTGAAAACTACTAAATTTGATTAAGTGAATATCACTCATCTTAGATCTCGTATCGTGATTATGTATGTCACTATTTTTCTGAAGGTTGTTTTTGGTATAACTTAGAAGTTTGTAGAGATATATGCCTGTGAATGTCAGGATGTTATTGCTCCTAAAGGTGCTCCTACAGGACTCCTTGTAGTCTAAGCTAAATATCAAACGAATAAATCTCTTTTGGAGAATAAATACTCGCCCAATTTCGCTTGCTCTACCCCACACAATTACATTGTAGCTGATTGCATAATACAGATTCAGTGAATAATCTTGATATAAATTTGATTTCAAACTATTAAAAGCAAAATATAATTTGTTCAATGTTTTACATAAACAGTCAATTTTTATTAGTGAATTCATATTTTCTCTTTTCTCCAATTTAGGAACAACTTTTACGACTTATCTGGCAGATGAAGAAAGGAAAATAGAAAAAAAGGTTAACAAAAGGCAGTAAAGCAGCAGGAATTGTATCAAAGATGTTAAACTCAAAAGACATCAAGAACAGCTAAAATAATAACGTACCAAACCTGGAACCAATGAACAAAAAAGAGCAGAATGAACTAGAAATATGGGAACATAAAATGCTCAAAAAGGTTTATGGTGGATTTGAAGAAGAAGGAATGTATAGCTGAACAAACAGAGAACTATCAGAATTAATTAAAGCACAGAGAGGGAGATGGTTGTTAATGACAGCAGATAGATGGTGGAGAAGGTGGTAAAAAGAAAGGAGGAAGACCAAGAAAAAAATGGTTGGAGGACGTTAGGAGAGACCTGAGAACAGTGGGAGTAAGGGACCTACAAAGCATGGCGAATAATAGAGAAAAATGGAAAGAGAGAGTGAAAGATCTCGAAGCCAGATAGGCTGATATATATTTAATAAATAAAATTCTTGCAATCAGCTATAAATTCGGGATCGCCGAGTTGTACCACCAGATATCAGGTAGGTATAATCCTACCGTCGAGTTGTACCACCGAATTTCCTGGGAAGTTTAACGATTTAAAAATAAAGTCTAATTAATAATGACCTTAACAATTTTATATAAATTAGGTTTAAGATCAAAACATCCATATATAACAATTTCTACATACAAAAATAAAGATGAGGCCTTTCCCACTACTGTTTAAGATCAAAACATCCATATGTAAGTAAATAAAAACAAATATGTGCCTAAATACAATTTATTATTAGTGGTACTGGGTATTCCCTCAATAAATACGGCTTATGTGTAATTTCGTATTGATCCACCTCGATGGTCAGTATAATCCCCAATAAAGGCGGAAATGGATTAACTTAGGTAGTCATGGTACAACTCGGTAGTCCCCTATGAATCTCCTACTCTCTTAGAGGTTGTGTCGCCATCAAATTACGAAATAATTCAACTTGGGTCAGACAGTTTGTCATGAAATGTGAAAAATACTATATTAACTATACATAGTTACTGTTAAAAAATTTTCAACAATAAAATATATTGTATATTTTAAGTTACCTTCTCTATAATTTCATTTATATAGTTAGCATTTCAAGTTTCTAGCTTTACTGAAATTTTAGAAGAAAAAAAATAAAAACTTAATTTTGGTCACCACCTTTTAAAGGTGATACCTCGGGAAGGGATAGGCTGAGGAAATTTGGTTACAAGAAAGACTCATATTAATTTCATACGAACAGCATACGTAAAATATTCATCCAAATCTTATCGAAATCAGGTAAATTCTCTTTATTATACTTTCCTTTATGATTTGAAATAAACAACATCCTATAACAATAAATTCACTCTGATGTTCAAAATCTCAACAATAAATATAGTGAATTCGTATTTTATTGACAAATCTTGATTTTTACTAATATATTTTCAATTAGTTGACCCATATTACTATAATAGGGTACAAGCATAAATTTTGCTATTGGTGGGAATTGACGCTTTGTCAGGTCTCCTAACACCTTGCATGCCTTTGCGCTTTGCGTCATAAAGATGGCTGCCCCATGGTGTAACGTCATTTGTTTACGTTCTTATTCGTGTATCACGCTCCGAGTTCTTGTGACCTAATTTGTTTTTGAAAGATTTAAAAATGGATAAAGCCGAAAAACAATTCCAAGTATTGCATTGTTCAAGAGTGTAAATCAACGTCTATTAAAACTCCAGACAAAATATTTGTTTGTGAAGACCATTTTAATGTAGGTACCTACTTCTATGCTGGTAATTTTTATTCTCAAATAGTTTGAGGTTATGTACCTATATGTCTAGGAATCAACCATAAAAACATCATTTCCTTACGACCAGACATCGAAATATGGTTGGTATATATTATATAAATAAAACATTGTTTAAATCGTACTTACGGAAATGCTTTAACTCCTCTTATTTCCTCTGCATTAAAGCAGCTGTTTGACTTCATAAATTCAAGTAGCATAAATGAGTCTACTATGGGCAAGTTATATAAAATATATTCTTCCAAAAGTTTTAAAATATCCTCGGAAATATCGAATATTTATGATCACTTTCCACTTTACGATGACTTTTAGAAATACAAAAAAGCACACACAAACATTTAATGGTCTCAAAGAAACATATAAATGATATTTTTACGTCGATGAAGCAATCAATAGTTGATTAAAATACAATATATACACACAAATACACATAACCTAATGCAATACCGGCCATATTGACATAAGTAAACACAAGAGATATGACATCACACGTATCATCGGTAGCGTTCGGAAATACTCGGGTTGTGGTCGGTAAGTGCATTGAAATTTGAATTTTATTTTAAAATTTGGGAGTAATTTCCAATGGAAACTGTCTTATTTCCTATTATTAGTAATTTTTTATTTCATATTTACTATTATAAATTAATATCCAAGCAAATTATGAAATATGCGTGTACTCTATTATTAATTTGGTGATTCAATATCGTTATTTCAATATATATTCCGTGTCATATGTGGTGCCCACTCAGTATATTATGTAAAATAATTATCAATATACTCGTATAAAGTACAACAACACGCGATCTTTCAAAATTGAAAAATAAATTATTCTAATATTCTAAAGGAAAATGTATAAAACAACCTCAAACTCTCTTCAAACTGCCCCTCATTGAATTGCTTTAAATTTAAACCTGTCCATACGCTTAAACATATTGCTAGTATCCCTTATATTTTCTGTGAAACCCTTAAGAGCTTTCCTTTTAACTCTTCACTTTTACTAGTAACCTAACGCTAAAGTAGCAACAAAACGGAAGTTTTAAATCTTCCTGTTTTCACCTGATTCGAAATTGACAAGGAGGAGGAGAAAGGGTAGGTAAGGGTGGGTAAAGGAAACATTCGAGCATCGTTGACAGGGAACGCTGATGGATATCCACCTACCTACCCATCCGTAGATGAGAACCTGCCACTGGCATACTACTTTGTTGATTGGGTTATGAGATCCCTTTCCCCAAAGGCGTAGGTCGAAATTTTATTTAGGGTACCTACTTATTTTTATAATACTAGTGAATATTTTGGTTGTTGATTAAAAAATAATAATGGTATATTCTGGAAGCTCCATACTTTAGATTGGTATTAAATTTATTCGTTAAACTCATGAGTGCATATTTAATGAAAATTTAATTTTCAATCAATCATAGTCTGGCCAAGAGTTTTTTTTACAACCCACTCGAGATAAAATTTATAATATCTTCTTTAAGTTCCTTGTGAATGCGACAAATTCTATTTAGGTGAAACATCTAGACCAAGGCTGCTCAAGTTTTTGAACATTAGGGCCAAACCGATGGGTAAAAAATTTTTGGCGGGCCATTAACGATTTTTTAACTTATATAAAATTAAGTCGTCAATGATCCGCCATAATTTCATACGTTTAATAAAACTTGAGTGATAAAAACATTCAGTATTACAAAATTTGGTGTCTATTAAAATATAAAACAAAGAGCATCATTTGCAAACTAAATAAAAAATAAAACTTGTATCTTAAATTAATGTGATTTTTGGCAATGTTTCTGTTCTACTAATTTTTTTATATTGGGTTTTAAATTATATGTTGACAATATGTATGTATGTGTGATTTTTGGGGTGACATTCACTGAGACCTAAA
>CAJUYI010007842.1:0-11641 GCA_910591695.1 Galerucella pusilla
CACTTCCTGATATCTTTATTTACAACAAAAGATCATGGAACAGATTCCATAGGGTTGATCCCAGAGCCAAACACGGCATGTTACCTGCTGTAATCCAGCAATTGTCTCCACCCCTATCCTATCGACTTCTCGAACCTCAAAATACTCATTCATGATGTTTAATTGAAGACGTTTTTAGAACAATTCGCCAGTCTATAGTTATGAACACATACTTTACTCTTTTTCACTCTCTCGTCAATCCTGTCGCCAAATTTACCAATTTTTATATGGACTGTATTTCTGTCCAAACGTAACATAATCTAACTCAGCCTAACCTAATCATGACCCTCATTCACTTATTCTGTGATATCTGCATCATTTGTTGTGGTAGGTTTCTCATAATTCCCATTTGTTTTTATGGCTTCCACAATAAAAGCCCATACTGCGAGAAAAATTTGACAAATTTCATGCTGCAGTCGTACTTTCTAATATTCTCTGGTCCTACATACCACAGGTTTTTCCGATCAAATTGTTACATGGAATATAACAGAGTAATTGTTCAAAGGGTTACGGAATAATTTGTATGAGTTTGAAGCTACTTGTTCATCGAAAATACTTAACCATTGAAACCACTTGAAATACGTGGGAGCAATTGGTAGAACGTACAATAATACGGGTCATGGATGCTTACACTAGGTACTCTAATATAAAAATTGTGTGAATAGCGGTATATTTATCTGAAAACAATTACAAGAAAAAAACAGCGTACGAATTGAAAAATGGATGTTTTAATAGTGTACTTACTATAATAGCATTCATTCCTATTTGTCATCTTTGTGTACTTCCCTGATGCCGAAGCTAGTTGGCCATGCTAATACAAATACTCCAAAGTTGGCGCCGAGACCACTAATGATCCCTACGAGATACTGTGGAGACCGCATCATATCGTTATTTGTCAAATTTGGGGTTGCACACGCTTCTAGTTAACTAAGTTGAGTGGGTGGGTGCAAATTTGAGAAATTGGAGGATTAGTGTTCTCGGTACAGTGATTGCTTGTTTTGTTGAAAATACGTTGGTTCGAAAATGAATAAAAGTTAATGGAGGATGGAATTTAGGAACCAAGGTTTTATTGAAGTTGTATGTATGAAAGTGACATCTAGACCATTGAAAGTACGAATAAACGAACACAAAAAATATATCAAAAATAGGGGATTCTTTAAATCAGCTATTTGCAAATATGCTTGGGAAGAGGGTCATCAAATTCAATGGGATTCATCAAAAATTATATTAAAAGAACCCAATAATAAAAGACGGAAAATCAAAGAAAGTGCTTTAATACAACTAAATGCAGATAAATGTGTAGCTGGTATTTCAGCCGAATGTAGTCAAATTTGGTTACCAATGTTAGAAAGAGAAATTTCCAATAATCAATTACCTGCGTTATCAGGATAGCATCATAAGTTTTTATCCAGGTTTTCTTATGATTTATAATTTGAATAGTTGTTAATCGATACACATTTCAATACACAAAATCACAAAACTGAGTATACGTATTTCAAAAACTTAAATATTCATACACAAAAAAACTATCAAGAAACACGTTTTATTAACAACATTTCCAATATAAGCGAATAACACGCGCTATCCCAATAAAAACCGTTCCTGGAACGTGCACTTCACTGGATTCCATTTCTAGTAGACTATCATATCGTTGGAATGTCATAAAATGAAATATTTCATTTTACATTTGGCCACAGATATGATCTACTATGAATGGACCTTAATAAAAATTTGATAACAAAATTTTGCAGTCTTAAACTTCAAAATAATTTTTGATTGTCTAGTTGTCAAATTTTTTCTGTTGTGTCAGATGGGGATAAAAATTAATTTCTGCTTATTTTTTCTTGACAACGGTAGCTGGAACGCTACCGAAACGTTGAAATAAAGAATTTAAAAATTTCCCAAGAAATTAAAAAAAGAATGAATAATATACCACAAGGAACATACAGAAGAAAGTGACATATACAATTACAGTATGTACAGTGCTATTTTTTGTATCAATCTAGTAATCTAGCTTTTGAGTTCTTGAGAAAAGCTGCAAGAATAATTGCCTGTATTCAACTGTGATGGTATGTGCTTATTACATTTTCTCAGCCTACCCTCTTCCTAAATAACGACA
Source organism: Galerucella pusilla (assembly GCA_910591695.1). NCBI lineage: Eukaryota > Metazoa > Arthropoda > Insecta > Coleoptera > Chrysomelidae > Galerucella > Galerucella pusilla. Next base: position 2,159 of record CAJUYI010007842.1, read on the forward strand.
TTTATTATGAAAATTCAGTTTTTGTGATTATTCACCAATAATTCCATATTAATTATTCTGGCTGGATACAATTTAACGCAATCTAGGATGCCCTGACATAAAGTATGTGACAGTGAATGTCAGAGTAAGTTGTTGTTTATAATATCACAATAAAAATGGCAAATTCACTAAATCGTGAAGAAAAAATAGAACTTGTGTTAATTGTTGGAGACAATTACAAAACATAAAGAGAGGCCGCAAATATAATAGACATTCGCATAGAAACATTATGCAATCAGCAGTAACAAAAATTTTAAATAAATTTAAGGCTTTTCATGAGCATACCAAATACATTTCTGGATTATTACTGGCTTGTTTTATAATATACAGGAATATTCTTCTCGGAACATACTGAAAATGCTGAATATCTTAATAGCTGAGTACACATGACTAGAAAGTCAAGAAAACATATTTGTATTCTGTGTAAAATTTATTTATTTCTTTAAAAGTAAAATATCCTAAGATAACTTTGTGACGTCAATGTGTTGTCGAAAAGTTTCTTGTAACAAATACCCGACGAGTGAGTAATTCTTTACTTATTTCTTATTTTACATTTTCCAACTTTTATTACTTACTTGAAACAATTATAAGACCTGTATTCATGTATGGATCAGAAACGTTAACAATGACGAAAAAACATCAGGAAGATTTGAGAATACAAGAGCGTTAGATATTGAGAATGATATTAGGAATGAAAAAAGTTGAAGATGAATATAAAAAACGAACAAACGTAGAATTGGCACATGAAATAGGCAAAGATATAGTGCAAAAAATTAAGGAATAGAGGATAAAATGGTTGGGTCACATATGGAGGGCAGGTACAAAGTCAACAATATTTGCAATGATGGAATGGAAAACTTGTGATAAGCGGAGGATAGGAAGACCTAAAGCTACGTGGTTACAGGAAGTTATAAGTGACCTCAATAGCATAGGAATAAGGCAGTGGAAGGAAAAAACAAAAGATAGGAAGAAATGGCGTCAGATTGCCGAAAAAATATAAGGAAATGAAGGAAGAAAAGGAGATTAATGTACCCCAAAAAAAGGATTTAGAGAGCTTTTTAAAGCGGCGCTACCCCCTCGGGGGTGTTAAGCCAATATGTATGTATGTCTTACTTACTTGCAGGCATAGCACTGAAGATGGCTTAATAGCCGAAAGCGCTCTGCGATTTAAAAAAGAATTAAATTTTACACAGAATACAAATATGTTTTCTTGACATACTGAAAATATCTGATATATTCCCATTCGACCATTCAAAGAATACTCCATAATTAATACCAATATTCCTTGTTTGTTCACAATGTATTCCAATCTAACCTAGTGAATATTGCGAGGATTATACAAAAAATATATAATGTTGTCTGGGACTTTTGTGAGTTAAGAAGGAAGCTACTTAACACTGTAGAGTGGAAGCAGATTATAATGGACTGTTCTTTCCCACGAGACACTGGACTTTATTCACTGCGCTCGCTCGTCTTGGAAACTTCATCCGCGTGAATAATAGCCATCATTCTGCACTCGTTGAACAATATAGTCAGAAAACGGTTTCCGACACCCAAATTCTACAACTCAGGGTGTGAATAAAGTTCATTGATAGAGTCAATAACTCTTCCATTGGATCAAGTAATAATTTTTACCTCCAGAATTGTGATACCAGTTCGAGTGGTAGCAAGTTTAAAAATTTTGGAGCATCAATTGGAGCTATTTCCAATTTTGAATGAACATTGGATAACCTTCACCACCACCACTACCAGTTGGCTCAACAAAAAGAGAATGACATTAACGTTTTTTGTAAGATTTTTAACCTTCTTCTAAAACAACTCAACAATTTTCATCATCATAGTTAGTAATTACAAATTACCATAATTTTTCTTTCTGTCGATTTTCATCAAAATGATTTTTTTCTGCTCATGATGTGGGTATATAACATTTCCCATTGTTGAAAACAACTTTTTGGTCGATTTTTCCATTTTATTCAACCAAATATTGTTGATAGAAGACTCGACAGAATAAATCAATAATATTTTTATTTAAGTCGATTTGCATAAAAAACAAATATTTCCGAATAAGCAGAGCATACAAATTGAAAAACAAATTCAAAAGACCCGTGTGCAAATAAATAATACGAGCATGAAAAATTGTTAGGGATGCCTATATTTCACCGGCCATAACGCAAGTAACTGCCGTTTGATCCCCTAACTTTCAATACAATCACATAAATTTTGATATCAACTATAATAGCACTAATTGAATTATATCCAACGATTTTCATCCATACTTCAGAGAAATGATAGCCAGTGACAGCGCTGTATTTGTATTTAATATAAGTAGAAATTAGTTATTTGCTAAATTACAGTTTCCTGTAACAATTATTGTCATATTTAAGTAAAGCCTGTTATCAAGATAATATTATCATACCATTTTTGGCCAATGAAAGCATTTATTATTATTATTATTATTATAACGCCTTGAGAACTTCAAAATTGTCGTTCAAATAGTGGACCGATCACTGGAAACAAACATCTACTTCTCGGGCTGTGTGCTCCGACAGACATTGAATTACAGTTCCAAGTTGAACAGGGCTGGGATATCTTTGTCTCTAGGTGAGGTGGAGAACTGAAAAATAATTGGTAGGAAATTCTCGTTACGCCATTCGTATTCAAAATGAAGGGCGTTGAGGAAAAAAATATACACATGTCTTACGATTTTGCCGAAACTTCTGGCTACAATAAAATGCAATTTTTAACGAATATGTTTTGGAAGCTGACAGATCATCCCATGAGTTTGTTTCCAAATCTGACTCTCATAGAGAGTTACACGATTCGTTCCAAGTAGTATTGAACTATAACTTTTTTATCAATCAAAATTCTATGTGAACTTGAACATCATTCAACTTCACACCAAAAAGGTACTCTTGGTAGTTAGTAGTCGATAGTGTGAAATGATAACTGATGCAAATTCACGTCAAGTATTGGTAGACAGAATTCAACGTCACTCTTAGTAGAGACCTCATAGCTGATCACCAAAAGTTTGTAAAATTATTGGATTATTCATAAAAAAGGATAGACTAGTGTACATATTCATGAAAACGGAGTGGAAATTTTGAATACTTACTCTGATTGATTGTTACTTCAATTTCCTTCTTGTTCAATTGATAACTTTATCATTACTTTATACCAGCATCAGTTATTGTCTCATTATTTCCAAATCTCAAAGATGGTATGGTATACAGTATTGAGTTTTTGGAGTAAAATTGAATGATGTTGAAGTTCACTAGGAATTTTTATTGATAAATATAACCTTGAAGTTATCTCCAATACAACTAGGTACCAGCCGTGTAATTACCGCCCTCTATAAAGGTCGGATATAAAAACAAATTCAGCGCCCAAAACATATTTGTAAGAAATTTCAATACAATGCTACCAGTAGTTTCGGTAAAATGGTGAAAAATGTCTATGAATTAGTTCATTATTGTTCAAATTCATTGTGGATTCAGACACAAATATTGCTATTAGTGTCATGCTTTATTAAATACGACAATATTACAGGAAACTGTAATATCTAATAGAAGTATTGCTACTGTACCTACCAAGCTAGGACGAAAAAATCCATTACTTTGTTTACATTTTCATGCAAATTGGCAAAAATAATTCAAACTCACATTTTTTCATTACAATTAGTACCCACGAGTGAATTATCCAAACATGTGACAAAAAATTTCCCTGTAATTTATATTCCTCAATACGCATTGCTAATACAACTAATTACTTGGAAGCTTTTTATACGGTATGCGGCATGCTTCGGGAACAAATCAAAGGTGCAAGCAATTTATGATCATTTGCATAATCTGAAGCACGGTAACATATTCTGTCAAACTTAACGTCATTAACATGTGTATGTTTAGATTACATATATAATCGTAGGCTGTTAATTTCGAGCCTCTTAACTTGTTTATTATGGAAACATGTTACACCATATTTATTTATTTCTCATTTTATAAAGAAACTATTTAGTGTGAGTTGAATTTATTACCAGCTGCAAATTAATTTCGCAATGCAAGACGAACTTGGTTCGAGGCGGTCCAATCTTTGTCGGTTTCTTGTCGCGCATCATAGGAGACTCAGTGATATTGCCGGGCCCAGTGCTTGTGTTACTAGGCAGTCGACGAATGAAAACTGTCGTTCTTTGATTAAATTATATGGATATTGATGTGAAAAGTTATTATGGAATTTAAAAAAGGACGGCAGCGACAATGACGCGTCCACTTTTTATTATTTGTAAACGTCGGCCGTCGTTTCGAACTACACCCCAACTGTGGCTCGAGTTGATGTACGACCTGTTTTTCGGGGAGATAAGATAGAATAAAATAAATATGGGGCTTATGCGCTACTAGGAGCCTCTCCACTACGACCTTTGCATAATTGTGTGTGGCTTCCTATTATCCCTTGTCTAGGCCCGTCCCTATCACTAGACTTCGAATGGGAAACCTCAATTCCTTATTATATTGGAAGGTTTGTGGTTCCTCCTATCATTGAGGACTTCATCCTAGTCATGTCTTCGCTGTAGTCTACTAATGGGCGCCAGCCCTCTGGTGAATCTATTAGTGATTGACCCAGCTTCGCCTTAATAGCAGCAGGTTCAGCAATACTTCTAGGGCAACTGTTGGGGTGCTCCCCATGGCTCCCGTAGCAGCGAGGCTAGCTTGCCTTTGGATGCCACTTAGCTTCTGGATCCTTCCAGCCTGCCAAGGCTATCATGGGTCTGATGACTCCAGTATATAACCATATGATTATTTCTAGTTGTAGCCCCAGTTTTTCGCGCATATTTTCCTGCACAGATTGAGGGCTATCGTACCATTCTGTATTATTCTCTGTAGTTGTTGATAACATGTCAACTTGGGGTCAAATATGATTATTGGCCAGATAGAATAGATAACATGACAGCCGTTCGAAATGGATACGCGGCTTTAGGCGGTTATTTGATAGTAGACGACACTTAGGATGGATTTTTTTTAGGAATCGTGGAAAATAAACGTATATACATAGTGTTTTTGTATTCATTCGAAAAAATTAGACACGTGTGAAATTATTATGGGTCATTTTTATGGAGAGAATTCCGAAATATTTCTAACAGGTGCCGAATAAAATTGATAAGGTAGGTATTAGGTATTTTCTCCCGAATATTGAATGAAGATGGTAGCTCGAAATTCTGAAAATTCCGTGCTCTCGTCATAACGCATCACCGAAGTTTTGCCAGAAGTTGTGTTATATTTTAAGGGGGTGAAATAATGTATCGAATATCTCTGTTGAGATTGAGTTTTGTGAATTGAGAATGTCATCTGAAACCTCTGTTGATTGTCAAAACATTTTACTGAGCATTTTTTGGGTGTTATCTTGGACAAGGGTGAGCTGATGTATTTTGGTCACAGAAGAGACCAATCACCTCTCGAAATTTTCAGCAGTAATAAACTAGATGTTGCGAAGAAAATCAGATTGAAAATTGACCCATTGGTTTACGGCATCAACATATTCCACAGGCGATAACCGTCACTAACTAGTTAGTTACAAAAATAACTCTCTTTATAATTCATCAAAATTATAACTCCAAGTCTTTTATATTTCTGAATGTAAAAATTGTATCAATCCATTCAAATTACCCTAGTTATTTCATTCACTACCTCACTGCTCTCTAACGATCTCTATTGTTAACAACTGCTTTCAAAATTTTCGCGATATTAATTTTTGCGGCATGTCGAATCATCGACAAGTGCCTAAACTAATAGTATCATACATACCATAAATTTCTAATAACCAGATTTGTATCACAGCTAGAATGTCATAAATAACGTGTCTTCAAATATGAACTTACCGCCCCTCTTTAGCACAAAAAGTAAAGGTGGGTCTTTCCACTGTGACAGTAACGGTTACTTATTTAAATAAAATTTATAGATATTATAATTATTCCAACGCTTGATAAGTTTTGGAAAATATTTTTCAAAAACAGAGACCGTTGAGCTAAGAAGCAGCAACTACTTCCCGTGCTATAGGCACCGACGGCTATTGAATGGTTGGTGTTGAATATCTTTTAGATATACCAGACCCGTTTGACTTTGAAGCCCGGCAAGTAGTCACTGTTTTTTAAAAACATTTCTCAAAACTTATAAAGCGTAAGAATAATTATTCAGCGATATCTATTGGTAAGGCGCATTATTAAATACGACAATATAACAGAAAACTGTGGTAATACTTCAAATTGAACTTGTTATCAGATGCATATATAGCATTATAATTGCTCAATTGACATCAGTGGCTTCTAGAGTTTTCCCTGAATTTACTGCTGAAACTTTACTTAAAAGACATGCATCAGATTGTTTTGAATGAAGTAGGTTCAAAAATAACATAGAGTAAGATCCCAGATCAATAAGACATAACTTATTTCCAAATAGATAAAATGTTAGGTTCTCAGTAGTATTTCGTGTGCTTTAAATACCTGTGTGTTTGTGGAGCTATCCTAAGGGCACCTGGGTAGGTATAAGGTGAGAAAGATAACTAATACTAATAGTTACTCTACTTAAATTCAAATGTCTGATTTTCATACATATATGTTTTGTAGAATAATATTCTAGAGTAGTATCATAAGTGTCAGACACTTTCCATGGGCCAAAACTTCTGTTAGACGCTTTGAAGCTCCACAAACTCCGTAAACGTATAGTATTCAGCATAGTTCGAGTCTGTTGGAGCACATTGTCATATCACTTAGGGCCGGTTTTACAATAGAGATTTATACTAGGTATAGTTATGCTGGGTATAAAGTTATACCAAAATTTATACCTAGAATAAAATTGGTTGGTTTCACGATGCTTTTTTACACCGGTATAGCTTTTCTTGGAGTAAGAATTGCTATACCGGTGTAAAAAAGCATCGTAAAACCAACCAATTTTATTCTAGGTATAAATTTTGGTATAACTTTATACCCAGTATAACTATACCTAGTATAAATCTCTATTGTGAAACCGGCCCTTAGTAATAGTTGCCTTGATAACATATTTGAAAGACAGACATGTGAAAATAAATAATGTCTATCCATTTTTTTTGTAGATTTGAGGCGTCTGACAAAAGCTTTGGTCCATGGAAAGTGTCTGACACTTATGATACTACTATATAATATCATTCTACAAAACATATTTATATAAAAATCAGACATTCAAATTTAAGTAGGGTAACTCTTATTTTTAGTTATCTTTCTCACCTGATACCTGCCCAGGTGCCCTTAGGATAGGTCCAGAAACACACAGGTATTCAAAGCACACGAAATGCTACTGAGAACCTTACATTTCATCTATTTGAAAATAAGTTATGTCTTATCGCTCTGGGATCTTGAACTAACAAGTTAAACCAATCTTAAACTTGATCTCCCACCTAGTATCTTTCAATTGTTGTGAGTTAGCTCCAGGCGGTGTTTTTTTATGAAGAGTTTTCTCTCAATTGACTGCTGGAACTTTGCTTGAGAGGAACTCTGAATTGGAATTGTTTTGAAAGGAGTAGGTTGAAATATAACAAGCTGATCCTTACTTAAACTGGAATGTCCACCTGGTTTCTTTCAATTGTTGTAAGCTCCGGGCATAGTTTTTCATAGAGGTTTTGGTGCTAATCAATCCAGTTTTTCAAAGATCATTGTACTACCGTTTCCAGTATCCCTCAAATTTATCTCGGCTCTTCCAAGCCAGTCCATGGTATTAGTTTCGGCAATTCTAGCAAGATACTGTTCTGTATTATCATCCTTGGGATTACATTCTCGTCCGATTTATGTTGCAAATGGCATTAGATGTTGGTCAAAGATCTCCATTCCAGCTGTATCGTTCCCATTTAAGATCACGTTCTTTGCGTCTATTCCAAAAATTTCGAGTTGAAGTTGGACCTAGAGTTAAAATTTGAGCTGAACCTCGAGCAGCAATTCTAGGACCAGCAGCAACCAGCTCTACTGTGAGAAATTCTGGGATCAAACATCTACGTTTACTCTGAGAAATATTATTGATAAAATAATGGAGTTTTATTCAAGTCTCAACGCAAAATTTGAAATAGTTAAACACGGAAAGTTATAGCTAATGTTATTTATTTCAGGAGAAAAGAGGATGTAAGTAATCAACCATTAGAAGACTTCAAAAAAGTTCAGGAGCGTGTCGTTGTTCGTTAAATGGAGTTTAATTGAAGACAGTGAATGTGCATCATTTGTAACACCAAACAAAGAGATAGAAACAAGTACTCCTGGAACTCATTTGGACAAGTTCGATATATGACGATACTTATTTAATGTGATGAAAAATATCCATCTCTACACACCGCCCTAGTTCCAGTTAGTTCGGGACTTTGAAAGGACCGTGGATGACTCGACAGATGGTCATTTGTTTTGTGATGATATTGTACACTTGACGTTCAGTCGTTTGTACTGTACGGAATAAGTTTGTATAACAAGCAATTCGTTTAAGTTGACGATACAAAAATCATGGGTCATTATAATCAATTGTTGAAGGATATAAAAAGGCAAAGTTAGCGTATATAAATGAAAATTACAACACCACTGATTATTATTTTAAAATTAAAATTTTAACCATTTTTAATGATGATAATTGATATCGTGTCTCTGTTTACTAATGTCTATTTAGAAGATGCGTTCTTACATATCAATTAATCACTCACTGAATGCATAATAAAATGATCTTCATAACATTTCACCATTACCACGAATAATAAAATATATAAACAAAATGACGGAGTACCCACCTAGCAATGAAAAGTAATTTGAGTCCGGGTATTGCCATTTCTTATGTGAAAAAATTCGAACAAACAGCCTTACAGACTGCAAAAAAGAGGTGTTGATTTGCGGGTTTCCATGCCAATCTTCTCTGAAATTTCATTAGTATGAGACTTTTAATATACCTATTGTTTCAGTAGTATAATTATATTGAACAGGCTTGAAGGTAATCCGGAATTCAGATTTTTTTTTGGGTTTTGGAAGCCGTTTTGGAAGCACTGCAGCCTATTGGCTTATTGTACTCTGCTCCCATATTTAGTCCACCCATCCAGTTATCCCCGTACCTTCGAGTAGACGGTATAGGTCCATTGGATGTGTGCCATATACTTCAGGTGGCACATTGGCTTCTCCGAAGATTGTTTGGAAGTAGGAAAGTTTGCAAAAAAATACAAATATTTTATTTCAAGGACGTGTTCATAAAATTAAAACTTTTCGAGTTGATCACCTTGTATCTTAGGAGTAAAAACAATTGTACAACGCGGTTAGTGAATCTTTAAAAAATATTTTAATATGGCGCATTTCTTCTTAATTAATCCACTTTGTAGGAGTTACCGTTAAAATGGTATATTATACAGGGTTTTTCCTTATAATTTGCCTCCCCTTTACATATTTTATTCCACGAGATACAACAAAAA
>CAJUYI010007843.1:0-11636 GCA_910591695.1 Galerucella pusilla
AAATATTTTCAAATTATAGTCCTAAGTAATCTACTTAATTCCACGTCCTATTTTTTCTTATTTTATTTGCCGTTAAGACGCCAGAGAATAGTTCGTTCATAGTGCCCCACCCTGTATACCAAACGTCCTTTTTGATTGAAACATTTTAACTTCGGAAATTACTAAATTTTATGATTCAATATAAATTTACGTACCTCCGGACCAATACAAAAAATACTATAACTATAATATAACGGTAATAAAAATGAAAAATGATAATTCGGTAACAAAAGGGAATCGGAAAGTTAGTAACGAGTTATTTAAAGCCAAGTATTAAACTAAAAAAAAAATGAAAAACTTGAAAGAAAGACCTCAAATCGGTGCAAAAAAATAACTCGTTACAATCCTAAAAAATCGTGCTCGATTTGCTCAAAAGTCGTGACGACTGAGGCATCACGCACAAGTGCTTGAAGCCCAAATAAACGAAAGCAACAATAGTAATTTACGTTACAAGATCGGAAGTTGCTTAGTGAGACCTGGGTGCTTATTCTCAACAAAGAGATGTGAGCGTTCCTACGAGAAAATCCGCCATTGTTCCATTGAAATTGTATACGCAGTATTCTCGGCGATTCCCTTCCTATGAAATTTTGCTAGAAGAGGGACAATTTTGTTCTCCTGCTTTGAAGCACACGAATTCAATATTTTCATGCGAATCGCATGCGCATAACGTATTTTACATTGATATGTCATGAATCAGAAGTAAACCGGCCCGTTTGCAAATCTTCATGTTCCTTAATAAACTGCACTAATACATCTTTTTGCGCAGAACTGATTGAAGGTTTTCGGTCCATTTTTATTTTATATTATATCTATGATGTGGAAGTTTTATCACTATACTATTTGAGCACATGGTCTACCACATACAGTTCGTTCGGTGAATCTTTTCCCATGTATGAAATTATTCACATACTACTTTTTGTAGTACGTCTCTTTCCTACTCACAGAATCTAAACCCCCTAAATGAAACCGTTTGTTCCATTACTACATAATATAACAAACAGAGATAGCCATATGATTAATGTCGTTGATAAGTTTAACGCGAATTTGTACGTTGACAGACCAAAGACTTTGTTAACATTTTTATTTCACATTTTTACTCACTTTTTTGCCCCTTGCATATATATTTAATTTAAAAAACAGTTGTTATAACGACTTACTTACTCCCGAGTGTTCGAATAGGGAGCTTGCCCATTTTTTTTATTTTACCAAAATGTGTGTTTATATATGAAAACACATTATACCAAATATCAGCCCTTAAATCGCAATACTTATTTCACAATAAATAATTAAAGTTGCAATCGCCACCGGGTATATTCAAACGAAGCAGAATGCGCGGCAGCGGCTGTGACGTCACACCGCACCCCGTGCATCGGTAACCATAGAAAGCACCCGGCCATTTGAAGCATTTCTTATTGATTTTTTATCGAATTCGAATCGTTAGCGTCAGTTTCTCAGTTTTTAAGTGTTGTTTGAATTGTCAGTTCACGATCGCCTGACTCGAAAAGTGCGGTCTGACGTCACAACCAATGGCAGCGCGTTTTAAGAGCAGTTCAAATTATTCAAATTTTAACCCTTTATTTCTCAGGTAATTTGATCGTTATTGGCATTTTTCTTTTTCTACGAAGTTCCTTATGATAATATCTTACGATTTTAATTGTTTTTAAATGATTTTATTTTTTTGGCAAGTTCCCTATTATTGTGGTAAGTAAAGATTATTTATCTAATTATTATTTATCTACTTCGCAATGAAAACTAACCTTAAATTGACATTTCATTATGATTATGGATAGAATTCCATCAAACTGAATTGTATGAAACATATTTTGCTTCCACCAATGTAGAAAATATTAACCTGATTTTCTGAAAGACCAGAACTATTTATGAATTATTTTTTTAAGAATAGGTATGCCTGGAAAAACACACAGGAGCTGGTTCTAAATATGTTGGAGTATTTTGAGTTAGAAAAAAGAAATGGAGGACATATTCTTGGCAAGACAACAGCACTAAAAGTGTACGTAAACCAGATGGTAATGATGGTAAACGTTTTATAATTCTTCATGCTGGTTCTACCAAAGGATTTGTCCCAAGTTTATTATTCTGTCTATTATTGGTTCAACGTTCAACTCTTGCCTTATGATTTCATTTCGTATTTTATCCCTTCTGGTCACTCCTTTTACTTTACGTAAGTATTTCATTTCCGCTGCTTGTAGCTTGCTCTTGAGTGATTTGGTGAGAACCCAGCTTTCACAGCCATATGTGAGAATTGGACAATATATTGCTTTATAGACCTTCAGTTTTGTTTGTTTGGATATCTCTTTTCTGCCTAGGAAATTTTTATTCAAGCTATAGTATACTTTTACTGCGGCACTTATCCTTTCATTTATTTCTGTTTCTTGTTTTCCATTACTTTGTATCTGTATTCCTAAATATCTGAAATTATTGACTTGTTGTAGTTCAGTTCCTTCTAGTTGTAAGTTCATGCTCTCGTTTTCTTTTCCTATAACCATTACTTTACTCTTTTCTATATTTATATTCATATTCCGAATTTTCAATGCTTCTTTCCATGCCAATAGATTATGTTGCAGGTCTCTTTCGTTCTTTGCGAATATAACTAAATCGTCCGCAAATACACACTCAGATAGGTTAATAGCTTCCATATTTCTATATCCTATATGTATCTTTTTCACCTTCTCTTTTAGTTCTTTAAGCACATCGTCCATCACCGTGATGAATAGTACAGGACTCAATACTCCCCCTTGTCTCAGCCCCTCTTTCGTTACAAATTCCTCCGATTGTGCATTGTCTTTCCTAACATAATTCCTGGTTGTTTTATAGATGCATCTTATATTATTCCTCAATTTCTTCCCAACGCCTCTTTGTCTTAAGCTTTGCCAAACTAAATTTCTTGGGATGCTGTCAAATGCCTTCTGTATATCTATAAACCCTATACCTACCTACCTATACTTTTTCACCCTGCGAATACTTTTTCTCTATAATTTGCCGAATTGTGAATATATGGTCATTGGTACTTCTTCCTTTTCTGAAGCCACTTTGTGACTGTTCCAACTGAATGTCTATTATGTTCCGTAATCGCTTCTCTAAAATTCTTTCATAAACTTTTAGTACCATACTTAGTATTGTTATTCCGCGATAATTGTTACAGTCACTGCCTTCCCCTTTTTTGAATAATGGCATTATTATTCCTAGTTCCCAATCCTCCGGTATTTTCTCTTCTTCCCATATTCTATTAAACATGTCTGTTATTAATTGAAGTCCTTTTTCTCCCATATTCTGTAGCATTTCGGTCGTGATATTGTCGTGTCCTGCTGCCTTCCCCCTTTTTAATGTCTGTATGGCATCTTTGACTTCCTCCAGTATTATCAATTCTTTGTTTATATCATTCTTTTCTTGATTGGTGATTACTTCCTCATCATTCAGTATCTCATGCTCGTTTTCTACGTTTAATAATTCTCCAAAATATTCTCTCCACCTATCCATAATTTCCGCTTCTCCTCTTTGTATAACTCCTTGTTTGTTCTTGATATATCTTGTATTATTCTTTCTACCGTTTCTCAGCGTCTTCAATACTTTGAAAAATAATTTCTGATTCCCTTTACTGTCTCGTTCTATTTTTTCGCCAAATTCGTCCCAGGCTTCTCTTTTAGCATTGTTTACCATCTCTTTGGTTTTAGTTCTTTGCGTTTTGTAAATTTCATAGCTTTCATTTGTTTTTTTGTGTAAATACTCTCTCCATTTTTGTTTCTTTATTTTCACCTGTGTTTGTATTTGTGCATTCCACCATTTCGTTAACTTTTTATTGCTTCCTGTGATAGTAACCCCGCAAACGGTTTTAGCAGTTTCTATCAGTACTGACTTAAATTTTCCCCATATTTGTTCTACTTCTATATTTGCTACTTCAATTTCTTCGAATTCTTTTTCCGTCAATTCTTTATATTTTTTCGCTATTTTCATTTCGGTTAATTTGTATGACCTGATTGCTGTTTTCAATTTTTGTTCTTTCTGTGTTTGTTTATTCTCTCTTTTGATTGACATTTTAATTTTTGCGTTCAATAAATAGTGGTCGCTATATAATTCTGCTCCTCTCTTTACTTTGACATCCCTAATATCCGTTCTGTTGCATCTATTGATAATTACGTAGTCAATAATACAGACATAATACAGAGACAACAGTTGAAGTGGTTTGGACATGTCACCAGAATGAAAAATGATATACCTGTCAAGAGGATATGGTATTCTAGAACACCAAAGAGAAGACAGAGAGGACGACCAAGACAATCATGGAACAAAGCAGTTGCAGAAATTCTAGAGAAGAGAAGTATTACATGGATTGAAGCAAGTTCAAAGGCTCGTAACAAAAAGGAATGGACTAAATTTGTGCACGAAAAGTAAAAAGCCACCCTGACACCCGTAGGGTAAACCAGGGTTAAGATTATATATATATATATATATATTATTATTCTGTTCAAAATCTAGAGAAGCTGATTACCATGGAGAAATGAACAGTGAAATATTCATGAAATGGATAAGTATACCTACTCAATTATTTCCCAACTTAGAAGAGCCATCTCTTATTGTTATGGATAATGCTCCATATCATAGTGTTCTTTTAGAAAAGCAACCTTCTACTAATTCGACAAAAAATGAGATTGTTACATGGTTGACAACAAACAACATTAAGTTTAATACAAAACCTGAATTGCTACAAATTGCAAAAACGAATGGAAAAGGAAACGTGTATAAAATTGATGAGTTACTACGAGAACATGGTCATGAAGTGCTGGGACTACCGCCATATCATTGTGAATTCAACTGGCGATAGCTCTGATTCTATGAAGAAAATTAAATGAAATTTATTGTCTTAAATATATATAGGTATTCAAAATATTTCTCATTTATTTTCACAACCCAAAAGATTTCTATTTTCCATTGTTGAACCGTATGGGACGGCCCAATAGTAATGGTTGCCAGCCATAACACTAAAAAGGCAATTCTGATTTGCAAAGTTTCTACTGAGGAAATTGTTATTAATTCTAACTCTTAGGCAAGTAAATTTGCAGAATAACCCTATAAAACTATGGAATACTAACAGTTTTTTCAAACTAAAGGTTTAGGTAGCATAATGGCTAAATGGCTGTGAAATATTTACAAATATCTAGCTTCAATAAATAATGCACACCGTCATTTTAGCCACATCCTAATTAAAACATCAATCTACGACCTACGTGTAATTTAATGTATTGATGTATTGCGTTTGTATATGAATGATGACGCATGGGAAAAGATTCACCGAACTAACTGTACATGTCAATTCATTGATAACAAACGGCAACAATGTCCAAGTATTTCGCATGGTCCAGAATGCGGTTCGAAATTTCAAGAGAGCAAGGAACGTTCCTACTCGTGTGAAAGAATACTCACTTCTTCTATCGATGAGAATAAGAGTCCTGAAAAACACTTATTTTCGGGTGCGTGACGTACAATATTTTTTTTCAAGGGCGGGTTTATCAATGCTCGGTTAAATCTGTCAGCTACGTAGCCCTCAGCTATCTCTAGCCGCCAGTCAAAGTCTTACAATAGAAAGCGTTTATCAATGCACCACATAACTGACAGCTAGCTAACTGGAGGCTAAGTGTAATTGAGCATTTGACAACCTTGTTCGGGTTATGAACGTGAGTGTAATGTTGTCAGAGTGTAAATTTATCATTTTAATTTGGAGTAAGGAGGATCATCCGTTACATGAAATATACATAATATTATTAATTTTATTTGCATATAACATATATAATATAGTGAATCAAGAATATAGAGATGAAAGTTATTATTTTTTTATTTTACCGTAAGCTTACTCTGACAACATCGAGGAAAATTTCACTTGTCAGTCTCAAAATTGTGGTACTGTTATTTTTATTTCGTCTATGTTGTGCTTTGTTGAGTTGTTTGCATTTGAGCATGTCCACAAAACAAAAAAGATATCCCAATTTCATGGAGTCAGAGCGACAATTAGGTACTTATAAAAGTAGCCGTTCACCATAAAAGTGTAATAGAATGCAAAAAGACGGATGCTGTGACTTGGCGAGAATAGCTGGAATTTGTTGGAGTATCATGGGAACACTGGGTTTAGATAATCGAAACCAAGTAATAAACTCGACATCATCGGGCTCTTCAAAGGGATTTATCCGTTCTTCAACAGTATATGGTCGTCTTTCGTACTCTACACAGAACCTAGATGCTACTAAACTACTATAGAAGAATCAAATAAGCTTCTCGATTTCACCCCAAGCGATAATAACACAATTAAATTTAAAGTTGAAATAATATTTGTTGCAAGTAAGAAAACATGAAAAAATCATGACACAGTTGTCAGTTAGAATCTATGGTTAGAATAACGGAACACCACTTTCTCGTATTTAACTGTATGTTCTATGGCTAACATCAACTTGATAGTGGCAGCTAGAAGGCAGTTTTAGCGAGGATACCGTTGAAGTGATTCAGTAACCGAACACCAACCGCGTTGTTTTAGCGTCCAGCGGTATCATAGGGGAAGGTGTTGTGACGTAATATGCTGACGTCATTGTTTGATACCGTTGATCTGAAACATTTCAACAAGTCAAGAGGTAGGTTACTGGCGGTTACTGAAAATTTTGTTTACAAACATGAAACATGTGTCAGTGTCACATCGTCGTAGTAGTTTATAAGTATTATTCTATGGTAGTAGTCTAATATTTGAGAAACAATAATTAGCTTATAACATTATTAACATCATTCATAACTGTTGATCGAACAACATCGAATCTATCTGCTATTTCATTTAGTGTGCTTTGGTAATTAATGTACCACAAAAATATAAGTAGCGACTTTTCAGGGGATAGAGGTTTTCTACTTCCTCTAAAAGGTTTTTGAAGAATTTTCTCTCTGTCGATCCTTAATAAATTTTCAAGAAGTTTTTGAAATGTAGATTTTTTTAATTCAAATAATTCGTAAAACGCAGTATTGTTGTAATTATCAAGCCACACAAATTCATTCATAAACATTATTATGTGTTTCTCTCTTGCTGACGTTAAGTAAACATCGATATTATTTCCAATTAAAAGAGCATTGTTTATTAAAAACAAGTTTTCCTCAACAATTAGCTCCCAAATTACTGGAAGTAACTGAAGATTTAATTCCATTTTTTTAATTTTTCCAACAAGAAACAAGAACGAACAAAACAAAAACAAACCCTAGATAACCAAATATAAAATATGTCAAATTAGGTGCAATTCTGTAAGCGAATGTTAAATTTTAACGCACAGTTAAAAATAAGAGAATCTTCTAATCCATTTTTGCTAGTCTGTATGCATATTAAGCTTTAAAGTATTAACGGAAAACTCTTTATTGGATACCATACATGTTAAAATTTGAATCATAATCTTGACTATGTATAGATTAAAACATTTATAATAGCGTAAACTTTGTCAAATTTAACGGCGTACCGTTAATTTTTAACCACTTCTTATAGAATTAACCGTTTTACCACCGTTTGTGTTTTAGCGATCTTTTCCAGTTACTGGTAGTGGGGATAACAATTACATACCGTAACGATACCGATACCGGTTACTGAAGCTTCAACGGTATCCTCGCTAAAACTGCCCTTAGGATAGCCGAAAGTTTGACTGCCAGCTAATGCAAACTGGCAGTTGATAAACACTTTGACCAACAGCTAAGATTTAGCCGAAGGCTACAATATTTAACCGAGCATTGATTAACCCGCCCTAAGACGGACACTTCGATATAAGTACATTCAATTCTTCATTTTACTTTTCATAACAAAAAGTGATTAACAAAACTAAAACCAGATAAAATAATAAGTTTGACATAAACGACAAATTAAAAATCAACGAACTGTCATCACTCGACAATATATCAAAACGTTGTTACCATAGTAACGAAATCAAGGTAGGTAGATTGTATTATAAAAGAGCGATTGGAAAAATGAAAACAAAATGGACGTCAGGGACCGGCAATAGCTATTTGTATAACAAGGGAGCAAAATGCCACTTTTCCTCCCGAGGATGAAGTTTACTGCCCGACGCGTGTAGCGGAGAGCAGTTATCATTCAAGGGAGGAAAAGGCATTTTACTCCTTGTTATACATATGATTTTTCCGCCTCTCTTAAATTCGCTTGAATCACTCATTTTTTAAATATCATTTTTGATATTTTATTGATGTATTATAAAATACCTAACCAGACGGTGTACTCTGTGACCTGAGTCATTTGAAACTGTTAATCTGTCAATAGACCATAGCATGCTATAAACATAATATTTTTGTCATAAATTCGAAAACCTGATGTATCTATGAATTGTCAAATTGTTAATCTAAGAATCGTTGAATTAAAATGCCAATTTACTGATTTTTACCATTTTGCAAAATACAGGGTGTTCTATAAATAAACGGTAAAATTTATACTTATATAATATTATATATACTTTGGCAAGTTTATCTGAAACCATGAAAGGAATGCAGTCGAAAACATTCGACATTGCCAGGTTTAACTATGAAAAAGTTGAAGTACTAATTATGTAGTGATAATAATTATAAACGGGTCTTTTTATTATTGACAATATTGAAAATATGATTAAACGTTAATTTTATAATGTGCTTGTTTCCTTGGATTTATTCTATTAACATTATTTTTCCAATTTATGAATATTAAAAGATAACACTTTTCCAAATTTGTTATGGGCTTCTTAAAGCTCTGGCAACGTTGAACGCAAACCATAATGATCACACCCTCCGAATTACATAATTGGTGATTATTATCGACCAGCTGACTTCTTATTGGCAAGCACGTGCATATGTTCTTCCCTCTCACTTCGTCAATTGATTGTTATCGAAAAACTCGCTCTGCTCGTGCGTTAAATTATCTCGCCCTCGCCCTAATTAATACACTTGTTGGTTAAATAATTATAAACGGTTCATCATTAGAGAGATATTGCCAATTACAATACCGCATACGGTGCGGTATTTATGTACCTAGCGCTATTTTAATAACGGTCTACCTAAAATTTATTTGAAAATATGAGCTATTGGCATCACTATAATTTAAAAACGTATCGCTGCGTTATGTAGAAAGAGACATAACCTGTCTTTTTGGAGAAGTCAATAAGTCACGTTTTGGCATCGGTATACAATAATAATATACAAGTTTCATTTTAGCTGAAACTACAAAGCGAAAGCGCATTACAACCTCGAAGAATATAATATTTTGTCTACACGCGTTTTCGGAAACTTACTCGGGTTGACACGATCCCTAATCTGCACGTTCGTTTATCTAACCCGAGTTGCCTACCCGTGTTCGGAAACTTCGAGAGGTAGGTCGGTAAAGACCATAGAGAAATATAATATAATTATTTTGTCTATGGTAGACGCTATAGGCACCGCATGCGCATTACTGAAGGGTAATATAACATAACCTAATTCTTTTGGTGATAACGAAATATATTGCTTTTATCAAACATGAACAAAAGGGGCCTTGCTACATTAACGGCGTTGGCATTTCATTATTTTTTCGAAGATGATGACGAAGTTGAAGAGGAGATGTATGTTTTGTTATGACGTTAGCTGTCAGATCAAAAACGAAATCTGTTAGTTCGTGAACTACACTAGCTGCGTTCGTTATTTGCATCGCAGAGGAGACGGATTTTTGGTCACGTGATCACAGATTAATCTGAGCAAATTACTATTAACCAACGGCCCGAGCAAACGAACTTCTGACCTCCTTTTTGCACGTGTCTATCATTTTAAAGACTACGATTTTTTTGTTCGATTTTTTCATTTTAGATTTTATTTTTCATTATTCACGACTATGTCTAGCCCCGAGGCAATTACAAACAGTACGAGATTTATCTAATGACAGAAGTTACTACAACATAACCTCATAACATGACAGATGAACAGATTAATTTTTCTCGTCGGTCAAAATATTCCGAGCAAACAGATTTACATCCGACTGATCTGAGCGGCATTACCGAACAGTTCAGATTTACCTCCCCTACCTCTAGATGTAATAAACGAACGATTCAGACTAGAAAGATTGATCGGACGCAAATAAAGAACGCAGCTATAAACTACATTTACCGGGAAGGTGATCGGAGTGATTCATCACGTGACCTCTCTGGATCGAGTTGGTGAGCCGGAGTAAGTTTCCGAAAACGCCTTATGAAAGCCACTAAATGAAAATCAAATGTACTCAAAACAAAACGTGTTGTGCAAAGAGCGCTTTTTCATGTTTATCTTCAGAGCGACTGTCGTCTGACGTCACTTGGACTTGCCCTTCAGGGTGTGTTCACATACTTACTCCCAGAGTTGAAGATTAACTCAGTATCGTTTATTTACTTACTCTAGATGTTGGATCAGCCATCCATATAAACCATGGCCACCTGTAGGTGGCCATGATTTAAACTACGTGACTCAACTCTCGCGTAGCCCTAGATGTAACTCGGAGTAAGCTTATAAACACACCCCTATGATTCTGAGCCATAGACTTATAATATATTTATAAGTCTATGTTCTGAGCGGTTACAGGTTACAGGTGACAGTTGACAATGACAAGAAAATTCATTTTAAAAATCACCTTGTGATGTTATATTTTATTCTGCTATATTATCTATGCTCATACTCTATCCCAACTCAAAGTTATGTCCACCCGAAATTCTTTATCATAAATTGAAGTGAATATGTCAAAAAATAATCTAACTTCTTTATTTTTGTAAGGTTATCCATCAGCAATGGAATCTGATAGAATTTTGGTAGCTGCTGGTTTAACCACAGAGTACACCATCTAAGATCTAAGATCTTAGATGGTGTACTCTGTGGTTTAACAGCAGTGCCAGTAGTTGGAGCGTTCGTCTTCGTATTTTGGGGTCCTTCTCCAAGCTCGGGAGGAGGGAAAGGTAGACTAGCTGGTCTAGTTAATCTCGGGAAAACCTGCTTTTTGAATGCCATACTTCTTCACGCTTTAGCGTTTAGCAGCTTGTCCAAGTTTTATTATGTGGCTTGAAAAAGACAAATTTGTGAAGGAAACTAGTCTTCGGGGTACTTGAGCTACTGTACTATCAGGTATATAACAGATTATATTAATGTTAAATGAAACTGAATATTTATGTGTAGGTAATTGGTTTGATATTAGTTTAATATTTTAGTTGTGAATGGTACCAATAAATCTGTACAAGACGCAAATGCTCCTGATGCAGTCATAAATGCTTTAAAACGATTAGGATGAGTTATACCAGCTGGTGAACAAGATGCACATGAATTGCTAAATGTAATTCTAACTACACACTTGATAAAGAAACTCAGGAAATTGGAAGAAAGCTAGGTATGTGGTAATACAAATTGTTTAAATTTTATAAAAAAGTGTATTCCCTCATATTAAAATTGCCCTGTATAACTATAACTTCCAAAATATTTTAGGCTGGCTGTTTGTCTGATGCATTGGGCATGAATGAATTACAAATCAAAGATGATCCTGAAGAACACGGAAATTGTGACTCATTGGGCAGTGTTATGTCATTAAACAAGCTATGTAGACCCAT
>CAJUYI010007844.1:0-11634 GCA_910591695.1 Galerucella pusilla
ATTGGCGGGATCTGGATGTAGAACCGTTCGTCCAAACTGTCGGTTGATGTTTTAGGGCGAGTTGTATCAAACAGTATCAAACACCTTAACTCGGTTTAATTATGACTGATGTGTAGACTGATGTAATTGTTGATAATAAATACATCAGCCACAGTCTTAACATCAGTTATCATTAAACCGAGTTAAAGTGTTTGATACAACCCACCCTAAAGGTTAGGTAAAGGTAAATAAACATAAATCATAATAAGTAATACATAAATAAAACGTGAACTCTTAGGGTTGTAATAAAGTTCCTGAAAGTGGTAACAGTTTAAAAATGAATCGTTCCAACAATGCATAGGGTATGATGTTCATGGATTAATTCACGTACAGGTTTTCGAACGTTTGATTCGTACATAAATAAGTTCACGAACGTTCACGTACTAAGCAGAAGGTGGTTGTTGGGGCAAACCTAATAACTTCCATTCTTGATTTAGTGTGTTATAACAAAATATGCGAATAAAATTAATAATATGTATATTTCATGTAACGAGTGATCCTCCTTACACCAAATTAAAATGAGAAATGTGCACTCTGACAACATTACACTCACGTTTATAACCCGAACAAGGTTGTGAACAAGCTTGTCAAATGCTCAATCACAGTTAGCTTCCAGTTAGCTAGCTGTCGGTTGTGTGGTGGATAATATATATATAATCATAAACCCGTTTGTATCCGCTGTGGGTGTCGGGTGTGTCGCTTATTCGTGGACAAACTTTCGCCAATCCTTTTTATTTCTAGCTTTTTTCGCCGCCTCTGCCCATGTAATTCCTTTTTCTTTCAAAATTTCAGCTATTTTGTTATCCCATGTTTTCTTTGGGCGACCTCTTTTTCTCTTGCTTACTTCTCTAGCTTGCCAAATAATTTTTGCTGGTCTACTGTTCTCCATTCTACAAAGGTGCCCAAACCATCTAAGCTGCTGTTTTTCGATTTTTTTCAGTATTGGTTCTATGTTTAGGTTTTCCCTTATTATTTCATTCCGCATTCGATCTCTTCTGGTGACACCTATGACCCTGCGTAAATACTTCATCTCTGGTGCTTGTATTCTGCTTTTGAGTGAGTTTGTAAGTACCCAGCTTTCACTACCATGCACAAGGATTGGTCGAAAGACTGACTTATACACATTCAATTTGGTTTTAGTTGTAATTTCTTTTCTTCCCAGGAAATTTCGATTTAATGAGTAATATACTTTGACTGCTGCACTTATTCTTTCGTTCACTTCTGCTTCCTGTTTTCCATTGTTTTGTATATCTACTCCCAGATATTTGAAACTCTTCACTTGCTTTATCGGCATTTCATCAATTTCCATATTAAGGTGCTCTTCTTCTTGTCCCACCACCATTATTTTTGTCTTCTCCATATTCATGTTCATGTTTTGTAGTTTCAATATATGCTTCCATGTTATTAAATTATGTTTCAGCTCTTTTTCGTTTTTAGCGAACAATACTAAATCGTCGGCAAAAACGCATTCAGATATTCCAACTACTTCCATATTTCTATAACCTATTTGAAGTTGTTTAACTTTTGTTTTTACTTCCTTCAAAATATCTTCCATTATCATTATGAATAATGCCGGGCTAAGTACTCCTCCCTGTCTTAATCCTTCTTTTGTTATGAAATCATCGGACTCTTCATTATCTTTCCTTACTCGGTTTCTGGTTGTTTCGTAAATGCATTTAATGTTATTTCTTAGTTTTGATTCAACTCCTCTTCGTTGTAGACTTTTCCATATTTGATTTCTGGAGACGCTGTCAAAGGCTTTTTGAATATCTGTAAAGCCGAGATACACTTTTTGATTTGTTCTCAGTTTTTTGTCAATTACTTGTTTCAATGTAAATACGTGGTCTTGGCTACTCCTTCCTTTCCTATAGCCGCTTTGGGATTCTTCTAACTGTTTTTCTATTATTTTCCTAAGTCTAGTCTCTAAGATACTTTCGTAAACTTTCAATGCTGCGCTCAGCAATGTTATACCTCTATAATTGTTACAATTAGTTTTGTCTCCTTTTTTGAAAATTGGCAATATAATACCTACTTCCCAATCTTTCGGAATTTTTTCTTCGTTCCATATTCTTTGAAACAATTTAGTAAGCATTTTTATCCCTCTTTCTCCTAGAGTTTGTAACATTTCTGCGGTAATACTGTCGTAACCCGCTGCTTTACCTCTTTTTAACTTTTGTATTGCTGTGTGGTGGATAAACGCTTTCTAATGTAACCGAGACTTTGACTGGCGGCTAGAGATAGCTGAGTGCTACGTAGTTGACAGATTTAACCGGGCACTGATAAACCCGATTTTAAGGTCTATCTATTTATAGATATTGCTAATTGCAGTTATGCGTTATGTAGGAAGTGACATAACCTGTCCTTTTATGTATATACTTATAATTTAAAAAAAGTTGGTAGTTGGTTTTTTGTGCATCCTATTAGGAGTAAGGGGTAGGGCCTAAAAAACTATGTAAAATGTGAAAACATCTTCCTAAAGTAACAAAAAAAATTGGTCATATTTTACGAATTATGATAAATTACTTCCGTAAAATTGAACTTCATTTTTCAGAGATAAATTTAAAATAATTCCAGTTTTCCGATAAGGTACGCTGCTCACTCTAAGATATCTCAATCCACATTTTTCACAGAATTCTCTTTTTGTACAATTCCCAGATAGTTTCTCCGTAAGATTTTTCATGTAGAGTTTGTTTTGAATTGCGTCTTTGATCATTCTGGGGTGTATTTTCACTTTTCTTAATGAATTACTGACTTGGACTAGCTCCAAAACCAAACAAATATTGACTTCATCTTCTTTTATCGTTTCATATTCCAACCAAATTTAAATAGTAGTGATGTTTTTGCGATTTATTGATTTGAAAAAAAACATGTGATTCCAATTCCCATTTTCTTATTTTTAACTGTCCTGAAACCAACTTGACCACTGTAAAACATAGAGATATTAGGTTATGTGGTATAAGCTGTTGTGAAATTCTTCCTGCAAATTGGAGATTGGAGATGTGAATAAATTCTTAAAATTTTCAGAAGTCACACAAGCGTAACACAATTCATTATACAATAACCATCACATGATAGTTTTTTTTGCACACACATTATTATTAAAATAATTCAGCAAAATAATAGAAATGGTTCAGAATTATGTATTCCTTTAACTATCGTCATTCTCCTTGATACCGTGATTCATGATTTATAATGTGATGCAGCTAGAGCAAAAAATTGAATGACTAACAAAATATGAAAAATTTGTTGACGATAGACCTACAGTTAGTTTTGTAAGCACCCCAGCAAAGGTATCAGCCCAATACCACAATATTCAGTTGATTGTTAATTCAATTGAGAATGAACTAAGATGGGTTTTGCTTTTTTTAGGATGGATGTGAAGGTGGTCTAACAGAGTTTGTAACGATAATAAGTAACTTTAATTGTAGTAATATCAGAAGAGTGTGAAAATAAATTGAAAATAATTTGACATATTTTAGAAAACTTGTTGCCAGAGCCCGAAAAACCCGTGAAATGGCAACAAGTTCGAGAAGAGGCAT
Organism: Galerucella pusilla; assembly: GCA_910591695.1. Lineage (NCBI taxonomy): Eukaryota > Metazoa > Arthropoda > Insecta > Coleoptera > Chrysomelidae > Galerucella > Galerucella pusilla. Next base: position 3,579 of record CAJUYI010007844.1, read on the forward strand.
GGAGAATAATTATCCAATTCATCGAACTCTCGTGTGGTATTCGATAGATTATTTTTTGATAATTAGAAAACGATCATATCCCAATAAACGCCAAATTAGTGAAATTCGACGTTGAAAGTATGTTTCCAAAAATTACACCTAAAGGATGCATAACTCTAGTTGAAGAATTTTCAATGGAAAGAAGTCCAATAAGTCCCATCCTCGCTGAGTTGTTCATGCACAATTTTCCTTTTTGGTACAGATACTTTGATGACGTTGTGCCATGTTTTGTAGGAACCTCTAGACAATTGAACATATTCTCTCAATTTATAAATCAGTTAAATCCAAATAAAAAATTTTCACTTGAAAATGAAGAAAATCCATTAATTAACTTTTTGCATTTAACGATAACTAGAGATGGTAATAAATTGGAATACTCCATTTATAGAAAGCCTACACATACTAATGCCACAATACCATCCGACTAAAAAAATCCAATGACACACAAATTATGAGCATATCGTTCGATGATATACATAAAGCATTCGCAGTTGAAAATATTAAATTGTTACACTTACAGCATGTTTGACAAAATGTTAACTAGGGAAAAAATGCAAGAGAAGCGATTGAGTCAATTTTTTCTAAACAAATCAAGGATACCATTTAACCTATTTCGCTAGCATTTCAAACATTGACAAGTCTGCCCAAAATAAAGTTACCATACCCCACAAAGCTTAGTGAAGGAAAACCAAAACTTCCTTATATTGATATTTTGAGTAGCATAACAACATAATGACATATAAAATAGTGGTGCTAGCACAACAAATCATCATCTTCCCATATATTCCAAGTTTTCAATACCAGAGTACAGGTCCGTACTCGGGAGGTAGTTATGAACATATTCAATTGTATTATTCAACATATGGCCAACAACAATATAAACCCAACAATACATTCTACCTTGCGTACATATACAACCTCCAATTCTTAAGATTCCAATTGCTGTGCTCTATAGGCCACCGATGTCTGCATGCACGATGCTCCGACGTTGAGGTATGTAGCCTTCACTAAGAAAAGAAAACCATAAAACTTGATGAGAACATACAAAGCAAAAATGTGGCAGGAATGTGGCAGACATGAACTGGGGCTGTAACCCAAAATCATAAGCTGGATGTACACTGCAATAGTAAGACCAATTATCACTCATGGATCCATTGCGTGGAGTAGTAGAACTAGCCCATTGACGACGAGAGAAAACTTTCCAAAATTCAAAGACTAGCCTGTATATGCATTACAGGAGCAATGAGAACATGCCCAACGGCAGCCAAGAAAGTGATTCTCATACTCATACCTCTACATATGGTGGTAAAAAGTGTTGCAGAAAGAATAAGATACATACTAAGTAGGGAGGAAATCATTAAAAGAATCACCTCCTCACTTCTTAGAAATCAGACAACCTGGGACATGCCAATCTGAAAGCTTGAGAAAAACCCCAAGTATCTTCCAAGCGGAAATCCACGCCATAAGAATGTGCGCCCAATTCAATATTGATAAAGGATACAGAAGACAAAGCAATATTATAATATCGGATAGTCAAACAGTTATTAAAGCACTGAGTTCTTGTGTAATCCGTTCCAAAATGTTGTGGTAATGCCTAGACAGACTCAAAGAACTAGGCGAGAACAATAAAGTCACCTTATAGAATAGAATGTAGATTTTTTGGCATGGAAAAAACCTAGATCCACAAACTTCAGAATCCTGGAGGATTACTGAGCATTCACCTGAGCTAGAACCTGCAATATCCTAAAATTCCTCTGCGAAATAGGACTAAAGGAGCTACTAGTCTCCTAAACTCTCCTCGGGAACTGAGGGGCACAATAGATATTTTATATCTCAATGAATGTCACCCCAAATACATACATACATGAGGTATGTAGGGCGACTTCTTGCCCTCAAATTACGAATATGCAACCTTCTTCTGAAAGTCCGGCCAGAAATAACTTGACCAGTAACTTGTCCAAGGAAGCTGTTGATTCTTGAAGCCGTGAACGTTGAGTTACTCCTAGCAGTCGGAACTATTAAACATCTCATGTCGTTTCATGTGTGTACTCTGCATTTCCAGTTGCAATATGTCAATTCCATGCTTGACTGACGACGCTTTGTGTCATATTCAAACGCGTAGCGACTTCTTGCTGGGATACACCTTCAAGTATCCAACACACTAATTTCTCCAGGTGCACTGCATGTAGAGGCATAACTTCAACGTAATAGGAAGGCTTAAGAAACAAGAGTAATAGCAAATATCAACTTTTCTCTCCGACCAAAATATAAGTAGTAGACCCATATTTTTCAGTTAAAAGGATAAGAACCAAGGCATAGACAAAAGATGATAAGAAATTTTGAGTATAGATAAATGGTCATACCATACAGTGTGGTCGATTTGCTAACGTTTTTATATGAAATATTCGAAAGTTTTAATTATCCACTCCAATTGTCAAGCAGTGTACTTATCATATCAAAGATTTGAGGTAATTTTGAAATGTCTCCAATCCGGAAATAGTATCAAGCAATAACAACAATATTATAGAATTATCACACTCTTCTGTAAAATATAATTAGAATTAGGTGGTCTTGAAATCTGACCGTCGATATAAGCTTCCGGTATATTATAATCCAAAATGTTAAAGAGTCCAGTTCGAGTCAACTAGGTAATTACAAAAAAAATTTCATTCGTCGATATCTAAAGTTGTTTTTGAAATGGAAAACGAAACATTCCGTTCTTGTCAGGAACCAACAAATATATGTAATGTATCCTATATTTCGAGACTGTGATAAAACTAACTCACCGCTATATCCTCAGGCATAGACAAAACGAAAAGTATATAAACTTTTCTGGTTAAAAGTTGGGTCGTTCTCAAGTAGCACAGCCTGATCCGCGCGATAGGGAATTTAATGCCTATTTCTTATCGAAAAGATTAACGACTTTTAGACAGCAGATTAAAGGGGCTTCTCCAATATTATTTTCAACTCAAGAATCTAATATTTATGTTCTACCGTGGAATTCACCTCTTCTTTCCCTTTGGCACACTTTATTTTTTGTGAATTAAAATGTATGGTTTGGATATCAATTTGTCAATTGCAAAAGTAGCTACATAGTTGAAAATATAATTTTCAAACAAAATCAATACCCAAAACTGCATCGGATATTCCATTGAGATTTCGGTCAATAAATAATGGTCTCATAATGTGATACTCTGAAATGCCAACCCATACATTCAATTTCTGAGGTGCTTGTGTATGTGTAGGCATGAATGAACCATATTTTGAGTGTCCGATATATGCAGTCATGAAACAAAATGTAAAAAATTCAAATTAAGGTCATTCATATTAGATATATAATAAACATATTTTTTTCGCCGTCAACTACTGTTTTGTAAATTGTTCGTAAGTTATCATACATTCACCTGGAGGGAAACATTGTCTTTTATAAGCAATAAAGTTATCATTTATCATTAACATTAATTACTCTCACTCCAATAACGACAGTTATATTTGTCAACTTTACTATTTAACGTGAAGGTACACTTTTCGGAAAAAACATTTGTTGTACAATTGATGTGCAGGTCACTAAATTCTCCATAAAATTGAAGCCGGTTTTCAAGATTGGGTTCTATTCCAGTAAATAAAGGGAAAAAGTTAACATAAATTACGCCCTATTTTCATCTACCGGTTGTAAGTTGCATTTGGTACCTCATTAAACATGAGACAAAGTTCTGCATGAAAACGCGTGCGAGGGCGGAGAAAATGGCCCCAAAAGACCAGAAAAATAGGTTTTCAGTCAATATCTCCTAAAATATGGCAGTTAGAGATTTTTGGTTCGGGTAAAAATTAAAGTTCAGTTAATTCTCTTCAAAAATGGTCCTTATGATTTTTCTCGAAAATTTGACCGGTTTCGAGTAAAACGGCACCAAGCGCACCTCGAATAATGAGCTTCTGTGCTGTATGCCGGAGAGCACAGTCCGTGTATTTACACATCAGCGTGGGGACAAATTATTCAGTAACTTTGTGAAAAATGCATATTTTCTCATGATTCAAAATTCAGATGAAAGGGGAATTCTGCTGCTATCATACCCTGTGAATTGAGTCACGCTTGACCCCTTTGGCCCTATCGGAACACGGGTCAAACTTTCTGCTCCCCGGCAATTTTGACCTCGCCAGGAATTTGTTCCTATTTTTTTTGTATTGCACTAATTTACTCAAAATTTTCTTGATTATGTGTCCTCATAAGGTCCTTTGTCATCCCTGAAATTTGTATACAATAATATTTTTCAATTTTCATTTAATCGTTGTTTATTGAATCCCAATTTTTTGCTGTTTTTGGATCGCGGGGAAATTTTGTGAACAACCATCAATTAAAAATTTATACAGGATCCGATTGGTCTCTATGATACATCATTTGAAAGCTAAGAATGTCTACCTTTCGATTGTGCAATTACTTTTTTTGGCGAAGTCGTCCATTTTTCAATAAAATTAGAAAACGCGGGCTCAAGGAAAAACGCACTTTTTTGGTGGTTTTTTTCTCCCTGCTCTTTATTTCCAACATTTTAACACCTCAACTAGTGTAATGGGGGAATTCCCACCTTTCCATCGATGTATATAAGTCATACCTTTGATACCCCGGGGAAAAACCATTATATCTAAATGTATACGCTATAATTTATTACTTTCGTTCCTCCGTCGTTCGCCGCGCGTGTGCTCTACGTGGCGCTCGTGTCGTCTGCTCATCTATTTGTGGTTCGTGTGAGTCACGCCAGTGTTCGAATTATAAAGACAGCGATAATATGTTATCCCAAGAGGTAGAATTAGAGGAAACTGTAGACTCAGAAGAAGTTGTTGACGGGGTAGAGCTAGAGGGAGCTCTATTCCCAGAAGAAGTTCTTGACCAAGAATCAGATGATGACTGGTGACGAACAGATTTATGTCATAATTGCAATGTATTTTTATATACTTTTTTTATCAATTCACGGACAGTTAACCCGCGAATCTCTTGTACTTTTGTTAAAAATTTTTAACGTATCAATATACATTCAACGGCAAAAACTCGGCCACCAAAAGTTTTTTCTGAAATTCGTTGTCCAAGAACCTCCGTAATTTTTCATCGATTTCAATTGTTTCCAAATTGTAGATAAAGTATTTGGTATTAAACAAACTTTAGTGAAGTTCTCCGAAAATGTTGATAGCTTATTTATACAAGGTGGAAAAAACCATATATTTGTACTCCATTTTCGTAAGACCCTGTGAAACATTTCGGAAAATTTGTAGACTTCACGCTCAGTTAATTACAAAGACCATACTCTTCGCTATCTTCCAGTTTTTATTTCACCTTGATTCCTTTTGAAGATACACGTATTCAAATAAAAGCCTGAAATCAATAGCAGCACTTAACAAATTATTTCTTCAGAAAGCTGTAGTTTTCTTTACTCTATTTGTTGGAGATTACTTTATTTCAATCCACGACAATGCAAGACCCCATTTAGCAAATATTGTTAACCCAAGACCGCATGTAGCAAATATTGTTAACCAATATTTGGATGGGGCTGTTATCCAACAATTAGATTGGCCTGCATGTAGCCCGGTCTGAATCCTATGGAACATCTCTGGAATGAAATTCAAAGAAACATTCGTCGTCGTCCTATACTACCCGAAACTCTTGATGACTAGCGGTTTTGCGTTGCAAGCTGTATAACGCAATTCCTCAATATCGCAGGGGTTGATGGTGAATTACACTTGCCTACACCAGCTATTTGTATAGTTCAGACACTTTTGTACGATTTCAAAAAGAGTGTTTTCCAATTTTCGCCTAGCTGCTGGTCATAGGCATAACCTTGGCAGATTATTCCGTGGTCAGTCAAATCACACAGAAGTTCGTCAACAGTCAGGCTTCTTACTAATGGAGGTACTACCACTCCCTGTGGACATATTATGGTTGTAAAGATAGAGACAATTTCTTTGCTTGTTCTCGTCTTTGCTAGTGGTGAGCAATTCCGTCATCCATTTGAATATTGTTTTGTCCACATCTCTTATATTTGATGCTCTTTTGACTGCCTGTCTCATGAAAGTATGGTCAAAAACTCCTCCTATATCCAAAAATGCGCATACTACGGCCTTTTGGTTGCTTAGACCACCTTATACAGCCTCCGTCCGTTGTACCAGTGCAGTCAACAGGTTTTTCCATCGTTTCGAGCACAAACGATGTCAGACTAATTGGTCTGAAGGATTTTGGGTTTGTTGTGTCCCCTTTTCCAGATTTCAGAATGAAGGTTCCTATCGCCCTTCCCCATGCTTCTGGTATATAACCCAGCTCTAAGCTATTTCGACTTATTTTAACCAAATGTGGTAGAATTTCGTCTTGTCCCTGCTGGAACGATGTTTATAGCTCATTTTAACCCATCGTTACTGAAAATGCCTTAAGCAATTGAAGTACTTTCTCTTGAAGGCCTGTTATGAATTTCGAGAGGATTATCTCTTCTATTCGGGGTGTTCCCAGAAAAATAAGTTTCCAGTAAGTGTAGTACTCTTTCCTCCTCTTTTTTGGTATATTTACCGTCTGCATTCCTCAAAGCCATATCTGCGTTAAGCCTCATTTTCTCCATGATTTTTAGTCTTGCCGCAGCAGGTGCTGTGTTTATATCATCCCAGACTTTCCTGAAGCTATTTCTTTAAACTTTTCTCATTTTCTTGTTGTAGTTATTTCTTGCCTCGGTGTATATCTCCGTTTGGCTATATTGAAAGGGTCTCGGATTTGAACTCTCCTTTGTCGTTCTTCAAGAGATCAGCTTGATTCAATTACATCAATTGATAATTGGTAATTGGTAAGACGGTACTTAGCCATTCTTTCCCTCTGGATATGTGCTAGGCTCTGTGACTTCCTCCTGTTTCCGAAGATCAGATCTGCCTTGAAATGAGCCCGATGGAAGAGGTAAAGGGAAATCCTGTTACAAAAGAAGACCTTCAGCAATGCTTTGACCAATGGAAAAAACGAATGGAACGGTATGACATTTCCAGAATGGTTTATTCAGAAGCAGTTTTGTTATTTAATAGGCAGATTTCGTAAAACAACTTGGAGTATAGTGTATCTAATGTCAATGTGATGACCTTGAATTGTATTACATATTTTATGCAGGTTAATTTGAATCCACTATATTAATTTAAATTACATTTGAAAAGCATTATTTCTTAATATTCGAATTTATAAAAGAATTGTATGCACGCCATTTGGCGGCTTTTCCTTCAAAGGGATTAAAAATATGGGTCATCACATTAACAATAGTTACACTATAACTCCTTTTAAAATACAAGTTTATCTTATTAACAATCAAGTATATATATGTAAAATAGCTTGTTAACTTGATCTATGGTTCATTTAGGTACGATAAGTTTGCAATTTTGACATTTGTTAGTAACAGTTGCAGTCACTGAACAAAATCTAATTATCCAAAGTGTAAATGGAATAATTAATCATATATCGGTCGGTCCAAAAGCTGGCTGCCGTATCCAGGGTTGCCAGATAATTTTATTAGAATTTCTTGTGTGTTTTTGTAGTTTTCATTTAATTCGCATTTTATAGTTTGTTATTCACAGGACATCTTGAAATTTATGTATTTATGTAATTATAAAAAATTTATAGCATGCTCTTATTTTCAAGGTGAATGTAATCTTATGAAATAAACAACTTATCAACATAATTTTATGCCAACTACTGGAAAAAAATTACAACGTGGCAACGATGTAAAACATCTGTCATGTTTTGTTATTGCAAACTTATCATAAATTGTGAACTATAATGACACATGGAGAACACTTTGTTTCACAATAAAAACAAAAGGTACAGGTAAACTTGAAGGTTTAATGCAACAATAATTGTGAAGCAAAGTACACTGATGCATAGAAGTGCGCCTGGAACAATAAAAATCAAGCAGCTCTCAAGGTAGGAACATGGTAGGTTATAGCACATTAAGCCCGGTTCTGACGGTGCAAAGTGCAATTTCGTCTCTGCAACTCGATCGCGGCGAAAAAA
>CAJUYI010007845.1:0-11631 GCA_910591695.1 Galerucella pusilla
TCACTACGAACAATTAGACATGATTTGCTTGAATGATCTAACGTCAACAAAAACTATAAATCATAAAAATTAGTAAGAATTTAAAGACTTACCGGCAAATTGTGTGAAACATTGTTGATGCAGCTAATCACTAGGTCATTGTTATAAAAACACCACGGAAAACGTAATTAATTCGAAGTAATTTCAATATTTGTCCGTAAATTTTGACCGATATTCACCCCGACAAGTTAATGAGTTATACTAACCGATTCCGATAGCCGAATAACCGATCTGATCCGGATACCTACATTAGGTACGTCGTAACTACTTGATTTTATACGAATTCCATAAAAAGTGGACAAAGGATGCAAAAAAAGTTACTAACATAAATAGAAATGAAGCATGTGTATGAGTTTTTTATTTAAATCGCTAATAAAACAACGAGTTCTGATAGGAAAATAATATACCTAACTATGTGAATAAATAAATGTTATATTTTATTGAATTAGAAATAATATCATGCCGTTCGTATTTGGGGTAACAGATATACTTATGAAACTATTAATATTTATTAACAGAGAACTCAATGATATTTAGTTATTTGAATATTTCAGTTTTATTTTTAAAATTACCTACTACATAGGTATCTGCTATCTATACAGGGTCTTCTCGAAAAATTGTGAATTGTATAGAAAATACGAGGTGAATCAAAAATATTGTTTTGATATTTCAGTTAATAACTTGTTTTATTTTTGTTTCGTTAAAATTTATGGCAAGATGAGGAAGTCAGAGACGTAGTTACAGGGTGGATACATGTTTCTACCTGCAATCCTAATGATTTTATTCCTATGTTTTGCGTGTACATTAAAGCAACTGGAATATCGTTTACAACACTCAGTTTTTGACTGCTTGAGAATAATTTATATGGGGTACTTCGAAAGGAAAGTGATGCACATAAGCGTAGCAAGATCTTGTTGAAGTGTGTATAGTGACAGCATTAATTATTGAATAATAATACATTTACGATAAGTTTTGCAATAACAAAACATGACAGATGTTTTACATCGTTGCCACGTTGTAATTTTTCTCCAGTTGTTGGCATAAAATTGGCATAAGTTGTTTATTGTATAAGAGTACATTCAACTCAAAAATAAGAGCAGAAATTATAAAATTTTGATGATTAAATACATAAATTTCAAGATGTCCAACCCTAAGTTTAACTGAAAAATGTTATCTGCATGCACATGTTGAATTGCATCGTTATTGCAGTATTATGTAATAATGTATTTATTAAAAACTTATCTCTCACAGAGATAATAGGAATTAGCGGTCCACCGTTATCTGGTTATTTCTCAAAATATGATAATAGGGATGCTACCATCTCCTTGCAATCACTTGATAAAGACTTAGGCATTGAGACGCAGTGTTCTATACTCTCTTTTTAATACACATAGATTCAAAAGTTTTGCATCAGCCTAAATCTCCGAAAAAAAATGTGTTCATTATAAATGGATCAGAGATTAATCAAATAGGTAATTAGTTTCAATAAAAAAAACGTGTATATTTGTCAAAAATTTTTATTATCCAATAATAAACTTGCTTTAAACATAAAAAGTATTCTTAGAAATTAAATATATTAAATACAAATTGATTCTTTTTAAAGAAAAGGTTAAGTCAGAGAACCTGCATGAGAACTTTTGATAAAGAGTATTTCCACTTCTAGAATTTATGCAAGCTTGAAGTCGCCTGCCCATGCTGTTTATCAAATTATTGATATTCTGTTTAGGAATATTTCGCCATTCTTCTTGGGCCGCATGAACAAGCTCTTGTACACTCCTGGGTGGATTTCTGCGTGCTGCCACTGCCCAAGCATGTTCTATGGGATTCATGTCAGGAGATAGGCAGGCCAGTTCGATTGATCCCTTTAGTTTCAAGATACTCATTTACAGCTCTGGTCCGATGAGGTCGGGCGTTATCGTCCATAAAAACGAAGGAATTGCCAACAGCTGCGCGCCATAGTCTCACATGAGGATGTAGAATCTCTCTGAGATACCTATCACCAGTCATCGTTCCCTCCACATGAATTAATTCTGTGCGATCATTTAACATGATACCAGCCCAAAACATAGCACTTCCTCCTGTGAAGGGCGGCACGGGGCGAGCATGGGCAAGCTGAGCAGCTCTCGTTGGATCCCGCCACACACGTATCCTTGTATCGTCGGAAAAAACACCGAATTCCAAAATTCATCAGGCAAGGCCGCGTGTTCTTGAGCCTACTGTAGTCGGCGAACTCTGTGCTCAGGTTATAGTCTGGGAACTCTTATTGGTCGGCGACACCTCAAACCTGTCGCGAGTATTCGTCTTCGTAATGTCGAGATCGATACTTGAACTCCCAACGCATGTCTCATATCTCTTTGGAGTGCTGGTATTGCCATGGTCGGGTTTCTTCGGATAGTTAAGTGGATATAGCGGTTCTGCCGCTGATTAGTAACACGCCTTCTACCGCTTCTAGGTCTATCACGAAGAGAATTGGTCTGGAGATACCGGTTCCATACACGAGACACATCACTTTGCCAAACGCCAACTCTGTTTGCCACGAACCTTTGAGAATGACCTTCTTCAACTAAAGCCACTATTCTTGCACGGTCAATCTCACTTATGACTTGACGATTCATGTTTGCACTTAAAATCGTAGAAATCAAATGTTAAAATGATCGCACTAAAAATGTTATCTTACAAAAAAAACTGTAAACATCTGTATATTGCAAAAAATATGGAACATATTGAAATGGTAAACATTGATAAACAAGCCCACAAAAAATTGTTAGCGCAAAAAAATTCCTCCGCATCCGAAGAAGGTGATGCAAAACTTTTGAATCTAGGTGTAGTTATGAAAATAATAGATATCTTACACAGTAAATTACATACTATATAATGCGAATGAAAACGACAAACAATCACAAGAAATTCTGATAAAATTGTCTGATTTTGACAACATAAGTCTAGCAATCCAGGACATGGCAGCCAACTTTTATACCGTAACTTCCCCCGTTATATGATTAATTATACCATTTATACTTTGGATATTTAGATGTTGTTCAGTGGCTGCAATTGTTACTACAAATGTCAAAATTGCAAACTTATCGTAAATGAACTATATTCTAATTAATATCTGAAAAACTAACATGATCAAGTGAAAGAAAAGTCTAGTTAAGAATGTCTTTTAACTTATTTTAAAATATCTCTATTTGACATTTGACATTAAAAATTTAACTCCCATCTCGTCTGTAACAGTATTCACAGAAAGTTATTAACTCAAACAGATAAAATCTGCACTCAAATAAATGCCTTGGTATTTTTAATTAAATTTTTAACCACCATTCTTTTTTTTTCAGTTAATTGAAGGAATTCAAACGCCCTCATGAATGTCACCTGAAGAAATATTGCAAGTTCTTCTTCAAGCTTAATAGTAAGTGTCTGTAAAGAGTAAATCATTCTAAACGAACAATTTTTCCAGTGGTATGGGTAAATTTAATTTCAAACGGGCTGAAAGTTTTCAATACATATTTTTTTTAACTAAATACACTTTTTAAATATTTTAGATCTTTTATGTAGGTATGTAAGTGAGACTCAGGATTTCAATTGTTATCTCATGGATGTAGTTAGTATTGATTGTCTTAACCCCACTATTTATCTATTTATCTCATACAGAGTGTCCCAGAAATTCGTACCAAAAACTTGAGAGATGATAGAAAGACTAAAAATAGTATTTCATATAAAAATTTTTCTTTACGCCCTTCGTTAACGAACTATAGGGCTCTAAAGTTGGGAATGAAAAATCATTTTTTATTCACAATTATTAAATGGCTTATTAAAATGTACTAATATTTTAACCGTTAATAAACACAATAATTGTACACTTTTTAGCGTGTTATACAATTCTACAACATACTTGTGAACTCCTGTACCGACTAAGTTTAATGGTGGATTATTGGAGTAATTTATAAGCCGTTTTGACTTTTTCAATGTCGTTAATTACTTGGTTACTCGTTTTTTCTAATCTGCTAATGTAATGTAGTTATTCATTTTTCAGGGTTTTGTTGCTATTTTTACTTTTATTAAAGTAATTTTCGTTTTCAATAAAGTTCTTCATAGTTAAACAAAGTAAAAGTTCATATTTATAAATGTAGACTGCACCAATTTATCAATAATTTGCTAATAATATAGGGTGCTTCCTGTAATCGTACATTCAAAATAAATGTGAATGCGCCAATAGGTGTGCAGTGCGACATAAAATTGCCCGTATCTCTTGAACCGTTAATGTTATCGAGATGTCACAAGAGGACTTGATATCTCTAAAAATGTCCACAAAAGCCAATTGTTGCATTTATAACGGAAAAAAGTTTTACTTGAAAAAAATGGCGCATCCACCATTAAACTTAGTCGGTACCAGAGTTCACAAGTATGTTGTAGAATTGTATAACACGCTAAAAGTGTACAATTATGGTGTTTATTAACGGTTAAAATATTAGTAATTTCCAATCAGCCATTTAATAATTGTAAATAAAAAACCATTTTCCATTCCCAACTTTAGAGCCCTATAGTTTGTTAACGAAGGGCGTAAAGAAAAAATTTTATATGAAATACCATCATTATTTTTAGCCTTTCTATCACCTCCCAAGTTTTTGGTACGAACTCCTACTATTTAATTTTCTAATTCTTCAATCACTTCCTTTATATTTCCATTCACCCCTGTTCAAACGATCCATTGTTATTCAACATTTACAGAGCAAAATATATCAATGCAATTTATTTAAAAATCATATTTGCAAATACCTAAGTTCCAAGCTCACCTGCATTTTAAAATATGAAAAAAAAAGATTGACTTCGCATTCGCGACTTTCTTATCGCCAAGAAGAATATATTATGTGTGTGTATGTCTGGACTACCCCCCACATTGTATACCTACCTATATCACATTATAGCTACCTCCGAGATATGATTTGACACTTGGAAATATTTTCTGTGACCCCTCCCCCTACCCCGTTGGCGGTCAATGCCTGTCTGTTCGTGAGAGACCGCAGTGCACGATGCTGCATTGTTTGTTACCATAGACACACAACAACAAAAAATTCATAGAGAGAGAGAAGTTGAAAGGCCAAATGAAATCGACATATATTATAGATGTTTTATTTTTTCGAACTCAAAAAAGATTTTTTGGATTATTTTGTCATCTCTGATGTACAGAGAAGTTTTGGGAATTGGGATTTTTCCCAAGCTTTCAGAGTGTTTGGTTCCTGGCCCGAACACTCCCATCCCAGTTCCTTCTATTCCTTTGAGCCGTCTGTATACCATTGAATGACTTTATTTCCAAGTCTGGTAAAGGTATTTGGATCCCATTCCTTCTTGTTGTTTGAAAATTAATATTTTTCATCATCTTGTGGCATGTCCCAGGTTTTTTTAATGATTCCCTCTCTACTTTGTCTGTTTCTTGTTAAATAAAACAGAATATAAAGTTCTGTTATTTCAAAATGAATAACGTATTGTTTTGGGATCTTTAAATATTTCAACAATAACGTTACATGTATTTATACCTTTTTAAAAGCTTGACACACAGGTTACGGTAATTACTTGCTACTAGCTTTTAACAGTACGAAATCAATTATTTTTATTGTTCGAGAAGTAACAGTTCCAGTTTCTTTTAGCAACTTCCACTTCTAGTATGTTTATGTTACAGAAGAATGAAATAAAACATTTCACTTCTTCTTAGTAGCTTCGGGCTGGTAACTGTTTATTTCAAAGATATATTTCTCAATCAAAGAAAAAACTTCTTTTGAAATAATAACATGAGACACAAATTTGTATTGTAAGCAGGTTCTGTTTATTATGAGACAACCTGTACTAGGTTCCTTTATAAATCCACTTGTGTGTTTTTCCTGAAGTGTTCTCCAATTTATCAAATTTATAGAATAACATTATTCATTATCTTATCTCCTTTTTTTTTCTCCAAAACTATCCAAGCTACTTTCAAATATTTAAAAAATAATAATAAATAATGCATGCGTTCAATTTATGTTGTGTGAAGCTTGACAAAATAGTGAAAAAGGACATGCTTATTGCTTACATCTCGTGTAGGTTGCTCACTTTCATTTTAGTAGGCGAAAATGTATCAAAAAGGATTTTTATTGCGAAATGGAGATCCAGATTTTAACGGATATGGACTTGTAATTTTATTCTTTTAATGCATTTTATACAAGACCGCGTCTTTTTACCATAGGCGGAGGCAAGTGAAATTTTAGAGGTAACAGTATATTCGAAAAAAAGTCCAACTGTATTAAAAGTACATTTTTTAATTAGGTAAATGAAATAGTTTAGTTTCTGTTTCTACATGAATGCTGAATATACAGATGATATATGATTTCTGAGGATATTAACCAAATATTATAAGTAATAATATAATATAATTTATAATTTATATATAATTTATAATATAATATAATTTATAATATATTTAAACAATTTACTGGCATTTCAATCTAGTGGTGAGATGATCTCCTTTGCTGATGATACTGCAATAGTGTATAGTGCAGATACTTGGATGCAACTAAAAGAAAAAGCAGAAAGTGATCTTGTAAAAATTTTTGATTGCTTTAAACAAAAAAAGTTATCCATAAACTACGATAAAACTTGTTACGTACCTTTTACATGTCTAGCTTCTTTTTTACCTCCGTATAACTTTTTAACTATACAAGGTCACAATGAAAATATTGTATTGCATTCATCAGATAACATTAAATATTTGGAAGTAACAATTGACAGTCATTTACGATGGAATTTTCATAGTAATCAAATACAAAAAACACTACGCAGTATGTTGTTTAAATTTAAAAACTTAGCGAATATTTTAGACACTCATCAGTTGAGAAAGTTATACTTTGCGCTCATAGAATCTCGTCTGAGATATGGGATATTGGCTTGGGGAGGTATTGCAAATACTCACCTTAAGAAAGTAGAAGTCCTACAAAAACAGTTTTTAAAAATAGCTTTTAAAAAACCGAGATTGTTTCCATCTGATGTATTATATAAAGATAATAAAGTAATGGATATGCGGCAGCTTTATTTTTTTAACATTGCAGTACAGCAATTCAAGAGAAGGGGATTTCTAGTTTATGTAGATCATGCACATAATACCAGATACAAAAAAGAGAAATCCCTAGAAACAGTATTTACTCTAAAAACTACTACAATGCGATCTCTTGAATACTTGGCCAATAGAGTGTACAACTACCTCCCAAACGAAATAAAGGATGCAAAAAGTGTTTTTTCTTTTAAAAAGAAAGTTAAAAATTATCTTTGGTTAAAAGAAAGATCTGCAATTAAAGATCTAATTGAACCTAATAGGAGTTGAAAATATTGTAATGTAATATTATTAAATATATTTATTTTGGTCCTAGTTTAGTTTTAGTCTTTTTATTTAATGTTTTTAATTCATAATCTCTAAAATTTTTACATATTCAAATTATATCTGTCACTTTTCTTACCTGTTTTGTTTTTTTAACACTATCTGTTTTACTCATTGTATGTACTTACTGTTACGAACACCGAGCTAACCATGCCTTAGTTTCCCCACACTCAGGCATTGCCTTAGTGGGTAAATCGGTTTGTTTGTCAGCCAGATATCAAATTAGTCTCATAAAATTATTTTATTTTGTCTTTCTAATCTTGTTTCTATAATTATTTTGTAATTTTTTATGATGATGAATAAACTTATTATTATTATTATTATTATTATTATTATTATTATTAGGTACTATTTTCCTTCGTTCTGTGCTTTGAATGAACAAAATGTTCTGTAAATCTAACATTAGCATACCTCTTAGTTTGTCTAATAAACTTTCACCATATGATAGATCTAGTTGAATTTATCACTTGCTATTTTTATAATTGTTTATGAATAAATAATTTCTCTGTGTCTATATTGAATTATTTGAACGAGAAGGCAATGAAATATCATATATTAGTATTTATGTAAAATATTTAATAGTGAAGTTGAAAGTTCAACATCCTAAAACCCATTTTGTTATTCGGCGCTGGAGTTAAGAACCTCAATTAACAATAAAATTTGTTTTATAATGATTTCCCACATTTATATTTCTGATGAATTTACTGTTTCATTTTATCCCGTTATTTGCCATTTATCATTGAAGAGGCGAATACATTTCAATCTATAACAATGTATGTGTTCTGTGAACCTTATTTTAAGTTCTTGAATGTTTGGCCAACATAAATTCAACAAACAGAAAATCTTCTGCTACTTTTACCATGAACTATACCACTTAACAGTCTATCATGTAACTTTTCTTCTGAATAGATCGAAACATTTTGGCATTTAGTCGAGATACAATTTCAAACTTTCACTGTTTATAAATGTCAATTAAAAACAATAAAAATTGAGGATGCAATTAAGGAAAAAATTATTAGTATTAGAGAGGCTCGTTTTTCCCATCATCAGACACATTGTAAATGATTTTAAAATGGTAGCTTACATAACGGTGTATTATGTTGTTTATATTTATAGTTTTATTATTGTTTGTTCAAATATTACGTTATAGAACGAGGTTTTGGTGTTAGACATAGTGTGTCGAAAGAAAGAAATTTTTCGAATTGAAAATATATTTATTTAAATAACATAAGATGTTGCTTATATTGTCCAGGCTGGTACCCTGTATTTATGTGAAACTTCATTAAACTATTATGGAAATAAAGCAACATTTTCAAAAAAATAATATCACCAAGGAAGAGTCAGTAAAAAAAATTTGCACATAGTCATAATATCAAACTTGTTGAATAATCCATATAATAAGGAATTTTACTGAAACTATAATCAGTGTTATGTTATCTATGACTGTAATTATGTGCTATAAACCAAATAAATATACAGAGTTATTATAAAGTATGGAACCCCCTCAACGGTTTAATATTTTCAAATGAAATTTCTCATACCCTTCTAAGAAGATCCAAGGAATTCAAAAATGCTTTGTGTCAAGACGGCGTTGTGCTGGAGAAGCATGTAAATCATTTGTTAGGACCATGTGCCAAACAGGCTATGCTGGGCTTTGTATAAATTGTTTTGCTTCGTACCATACGACATAAATTGATTTTTTGTTCCACTGTAAAAGTATTATACACACCTTGTACACACCTTGTACTACACTAATCGGTAGATTAATCAATAATTAATTAATTTGACTATAAAAGGTTTGAGATTTCATCCATAGCTACCAAAGTCAAAAACGATAAATTATTGATTAAAGCATCAATTATTAAATAAAAAATATGAATGGAAAGTTTTACTGTATGCAGAATTTCACGAAGACTTCAAAAATGTAAAAATATATTAAAAATAACAAAGTTCATATGCATTTCCGGTTTAACCGGAAATGGTAAATTAAATTTGATAGAATTTTTGAATTCCTTGGATCTTCTTAGAAAAGGATGAGCTATTTCATTCAAAAATATTGAGCCGTTGAGGAGATACTTAGTGGGTTCCATAATACTTTATACTAGCATGGTACACTGGCTGTACAAAATGGTTGTCATTCCCAGGATAACATATGCATCTCTGGTATGGTGGCCAAAGATCAGACAATCCTCTGCTATGCTAAGCAGGGCAGCACTAACCCGACTGCAAAAAGCATCAGACCATGACGTGGCACATGGGAGAGGACACACAGAGATAAGGCATGTGGATGATGACATTTTCAAAATGCCAACAGACCATATGACCACCAAATATATCTTTCGCAAAAACTTCGAGATTGTCATCAAAGATCGAAAGGAGCTTGAGGAAGAGAACGCACCACCACTTAGTAGAGCGAATATGAACTGATCTGGTATACAGACGGATCAAAAAATGAACTCGGCACCGGAGCGGGTATATACAGCAAGACGAGCAAATATGAAGGAATCGTCTCGCTAGGAAAATACGCTTCTGTATTTCAAGCAGAGGTCTATGCAATACTTGCATGTGCTAGGGCTAATAATATGAGAGCCTACAACAACAGGCAGATCAGGATCTACAGTGACAGACAAGCCTCCCTTAAAGCACTTCAGAGCTATACGGTGACATCTCGGCTAGTATGGGAATGCGGCAAAGAACTTAGAAGACTGGCGACTCGGAACAGTGTAACACTGGAGTGGGTCTCAGGTCATAAAGGAATCGCAGGCAATGGAAAAGCTGACGAACTTGCAAGAGTAGGATCGTCAACTCTAATGAACGGACCCGAACCTGCTGTGGGCATCCCCAGATGCTTAACGAGGTCATGGTTAAAAGGGTGGTTGGAAGAACAACACAATAAACACTGGAAGAATACGACCAGGCAAATACATGGAAAGAAATTCATAAAAGAACCATCAGAAAAAGTAGCGAAAGAACTGCTCTCGATGAGCAGGAACAAACTACGCACCATAACGGGACACTTTCCCAAAAGTAGCACCTAAACAAAATAGGGCTGTATAACGGAGACCTTACATGCAGAAGATGCAAAAAGGATACCGAGACAGCTCTGCATATACTATGCAACTGTGAGTCGCTGGACCACAGAAGGCAGAAACTGTATGGCAGAACCCAGATGACTCCAGAAGGCTTCTACAACCAACCAGCAAAGAACCTGTATGAGCTAATACAGGGAACGGATGGGCTGAATAGGTTGTAGTCAGAACACTAGGAGTATCCACAATAAGCCCAGGAGGCTGAGGTGGTACCGGCGAAGGGACGGCTCCTTGAAAAAAAACTCTGTATATTGCACGAAAACGACTGGCATGAAAAAATTACTAAAACGAATTTAACCTGTCAAAAAATTGAAATTATTTAAAGCTTTTGAAAACTCATTGCTATACCATTAGAACAGTCTATATCTCCTTGTTCACTCGACTGCTTCCATGTGTTTATTTGTATCTTCAATTTATTCTGTGAATTTTTGTTCATAATATACAGGATGTCCCATTAGTACGTGGAAGTGCAATAAATATCGACTTTTTAGCGAGCCTTTATCAGCGAGCTCTACATGAAAGAACCGACGACTCAACCCCTACTCCGCTGAGGGCTGTAACGCGACATGCTATAGATGAACGAATAATGTTAAGGCAATGTAATAAAGGTTTCACTTTAAAAAAAATTTAAGGTGTCCTAACTTTTTTAAGTCTGGTGAATTGATAAACAATAGTGTGTATTCGATAAATATATCTTATCAGTGTATATAATACATAGACAATAGATTTATTTATCTAATCAAAGTCGATAACATGTTTTTAGCATGCGATTTACTATAAGGTACTACGAAATTTATTGTTTTCGTCTGATATAACAGGCGCCTGTCATATTATAATTATTAAGTCAGTATTAGGATAGGCTTAAGTACCATTCAGTCGCCTAAAATGTGACTAAAACGGATGTTGCACCCACATTCCTTTAATATTCGTAAATAAAATTTCGTTGTAAATTTCTTATCTAAATGCATTCAAATTACAACAAAAAATAGATGTATTGCCATGAATAAGATTCGAAAATGAGACAAAAATCCTTTATCTATCTATAAAAATGACAAAAAAAATTAAAAAGAAGGGAAGAAAATCCTTTGGTAATACTGTGCG
>CAJUYI010007846.1:0-11628 GCA_910591695.1 Galerucella pusilla
TTTATATTGGTTAAAAATCGCTCGTGGCGCCTAGATAAATAAATGCAAATATTGCATACATGGCAAGTTAGGTTATTTTACTGATTATTAACGTCGAAATGCTGTAAATAATAATTATTTTAGAATTAATAATACATATCATATGTGATAACGTTTAAAACATAAAACGCAACCGAGATTTTTTTGGTAAAATTGTCATATATTTACTTTGTAAATCAATCCCAATATAAACGTCACTGCTACAGCTGAGCTCTGTCGTCATAACTGAACCATGTTGCCAAGTCATTTAAATAGTACAAGAACACAGAAAATTTTAAAACTCGTTTAAATGTTTTCTCTTGATACGTTCACAGAAAAATTAATTATTTATTTATGTTTTGGTTATGGGATATCGAAAATATTTGTTTTTGAATGCGAATTAAATACTAAATCAACACAATATGAAAGCACAAATAAATTGAATTCAAATCAAAGTAAATTTTGAGAACTATAAGCGTAAAAAAGAGATAGGTACGACAAATCCAAAATAAAATTTAAAGAAATAATTAATTTACTAAGATAAAATAACAATAGACAAATAATAACAATAATTTTAGATCTATTCTATAAAATTATAAGTGAAAAATAGACAATCTTCAAAAAATAGGAAAAAACCTGTGAATGTGGCCAATTTGATTTGGGTAAAACATAGATTGAAAATCAGAAAAACTGCTTAAATGAAAAAAATTTAAAAAATGCTTCCATACAACCAAATGCAGATAAATTTGTAGGATAATCTTATAACCTTTTATACAGATTTTCTTATGATTTATTGGAGAAAATGCTTTTAACTGATACACACTTGAATATACCAAACTTCAAATTATTTTAAAACAAAAATAATCAACTTTAAAAATAGTAGCAAGAAACGCATTTTATTAAAACCATTTTTAAAATGAACAAAAAGCATTTCCTGCTAGACTTCTATACTACCTGAATATAGTTACAGAAAATATGGATTTTTACAATTGAATCAGAGTAAGCTCAGATATTTCTACAAGTTCTTTTTTCACCTTGAAATAGTCAATTGCGACATTTATCATGTCAGCTTAGTAGATGTTTTCATTTACCTAATTAAAGTTTATTCTAGTTAGGGGGCAACGAACTTCACTCCGCGTGTAGCTTTTTGCGACAAAATTAATTTATCAAAATAGTGACGTTTCGCATTATTGTTAATATTTTTACACTTATCAGTAGTTTCTTGTGAACCGATTCGAAATAAATAAAAAGTATCGTGAAATTCGAATAAATAGGAATTTTTGTTTCCAGTGAATCAGTCTTGTTCACGTGTGTCGAAATTAATTTTACCTTCTAAAAAAATTTTATCCGTAATTGCATTATGTAGTTTTTTGGAAAGTTGAAATCTCGCGAAAAAAACTATTGCAAATTTAAGAAAAAGAAAGAAGTTATTTCATGGGATGGAAATTTCGTAAAACAAGTCTTACTTCCCGAAAGTATACAGCCAATATTTATAATTTTAATGTGGGGGAAAATAGGAATATGTTTCCAGAAATTTAAAAAGCAAGAGATATGATAATTCAAAAAATATTGTTCCTTAATATTAAAATGGAGGCGCATAAAAAGTGTTAAACAATAAAAAAATTTGTGAGGAACTATTTTTTTTTTTAATACATTAAATTAAAAGCTATATTTGTCGTCTCCTACGTGTTGTGCCTTGGAAGATTTTTTTTCCATTCCACAAAAAATTCATTCTTACTAAAAGAAGTGATACGCCTATGGATTAGAAATGCTTTATTATTTTAATACTCTCTCATTCATAAAAATAGTCATCTGTTGTTGCGTTCCCTTCTATCCCAACCATCAGTAAGGTGATATTCTTGCTTAGCTCATTGATACATACTATTTTAGAACAAGACAAGGTGCCTTAATGACTGCATAACTGCCCCCTGATTTTACATTCCATGCAAAATACTTATCTACTCGATTATTCTTAGAAAATTCTTCTTTATTCTACTAATCCTTTATTTCCAGGATAATACCCCCAAAATTCATCCTCCCTCATTGAATTATAATCCAAAAGAATTTTTTTCCTATACAAGCTCAACAAAAAAAGTGTCAATTCAGAAAAAAAGCCACCCTAATTTCTATTATCCAATGATGCAATTATTGGGCCATGTCAAATCCGTTTTATTTAACACTTCCTTTTTAAAATTGCCGTTATACCGCCGGCGCAGTGACAAGGAGACAAGTTCCACCGAAATATACCTGTTAATTTTAATAAAGGTACCTGTTGAAGTTGGAATTCCAACCGATTAACAGGTAGGTCAAGTTTTATCCTTCCGAGAATTCACAAATAAGAGGCTGCCGGCCCCACTCGGTGATTCGGGCCTTCGTCTCATTGTGAAAATTCTTCATGGGATGTTGAGCTGACCGGCCGATATACAGAGTGGAACTATTCCTAACGGGTTACAAAACCATTTATATATACGAGGGATTGTTTGATATTGGTTACGAATTAAACAAAAAAATAAACAAAAAATAACTTGTTGCTAATTAAAAAAAAGTGATTAGTTCTCATAGTAGGTACTACAATAATATTTTGCGGAATCTTTCTGAGCAAGTCAAATAATAATAAATGTGAATAAGAACCATTATATAGACTATATAGTCCAATTTATTGCATTTATGCTCTCTTTTTTTATTATAACTGTCCATTTTTCTTGAAAATCAATTTCCTTTTCTTAGTGTTCTTTTTTAAATGTTTAAGTCACTTGGTTGAAATTGGAGTAGTTGCAGCATAGTATATTAAATTTATCAGTTTGGTGTGATTATATCTAGATAGACCACCCTGTATAGTCAGCAAAAGCTGTTTCTGGACGGACCGAACATCTCTCATTTCTTGACAGTAATATATCTAACAATAAGGACTTGACAGATACCTTTTGTAATGTGGCGCCGGATCACATCCAAGCGTTACTTTTATGTCTTCTCATAATAAAGCATTAATTTGCCCGGTACCTTTCGCAGGCCCTTTTTGTTTCGTTTTCATTCTTTTTTACTTCGATTCAATCGAAAAGTTTACTGATATGGTTTGAATAGGAAGTTTATAATACCATTTCGAGATTTCTTTTTTTTTTGTCAGGTATTTCTCAGCTTCTTTTATTATTTATTTATTTTATTATTTTTATTATTTATTTATTTGTGTACTATTGTTTGTAAGGTCTGAATTCTTAAAAAAGACAATACCTATTAAATGTATCATTAACATAATCTCAAAAAGCAGCTCACACTGTATATCAATCTTCTTGCTTACTTGCTGTCAATTTTTTCCTTGTGATTCAACAACCCTTAAAATTATTTAAAAAAACTACTACCATTATCGTTAATTTATTGTGTTAACTTCTACCATTATCGTTAATTTTGTTAACTTCTACCATTATCGTTAATTTTGTTAACTTCTACCATTATCGTTTATTTTGTTAATTTCTACCATTATCGTTAATTAATTTTTTTAACTTCTACCATATCGCTAAAAATTTGCCAACTTCTACCATTATCGATAATTAATTTTGTTAACTTCTACTATTATGTTAATTTTGTTAATTTCTACCGTTATCGTTAATTTTGTCAACTTCTACTATTATCGATAATTAATTTTGTTAATTTCCACTATTATCGTTAATTAATTTTTTTAACTTCTACCATTATAGTTTTAATTAATTTTTTTAACTTCTACCGTATCGTTAATTAATTTTGTTAACTTCTACCATTATCGTTAATTTTGTCAACTTCTATCATTATTGACAATTAATTTTGTTAATTTCTACCATTATCGTTAATTTGGTTAACTTTTACAATTATCATTAATTATTTTTGTTAACTTTTACCATTATCGTTAATTTTGTTAACTTTTACCATTATCGATCATTAATTTTGTTAACTTCGACCATTATCGTTAATTTGGTTAACTTCCACCATTATCGTTAATTAATTTTGTTAACTTTTACCATTATCGTTAATTTTGTTAACTTTTACCAATATCGTTAATTTTGTTCCAGGAAGTTGTTTTTTTCTTATGAGTATCAACATAATTTCAATCTACTAATCACAAATAAGAGAAAAAGAAATTTAACTTTACTACGTCAATTACACCAAGTTGTTTATTTTTCTTTTGCAAATTGTTGATGTTTATTTTGAACCATTTTAATTGCATTTTCTCTGTGTCATCCGACAAACACTCATTTCCTTGGATTAAGTATATTAAGGTTCAGTGTTTGCTTTAGCGGAATACGTCATTATATACAAGGTGTTTCTTTATTCTGCCCCATGCTAAATCTTAACGGGGTACCACAAAATAAATAATAACCAAAGGAATCTCTGCGGTACACTTTCTGATGAGGCTGTGAGTGCGATACTGACTGTTTCATGACCTTGTGCTCGTGTCTAAGCGATAATTGATTACTTCTTCATAAGCGTACGCTGAACATTTTCTATTTCACGAGTTTTAATTTTAATAAAAACGGTATGGTATGGTCTTCGGTAGACAAAGGAAACTAGAAATTTCATTAAATTCCCAACGATCATAAATTACCTTAATTTATTTTCGTTCTATTTTTATTTGTTTGCTAACAACTTCGTGATGATTCACTTGGTATGTTTCAATATATAACGTTCTATATTTACTTTTAATACCTATCGAGACGTTAAACTTATGAAGAAAATGTCTATTTGATATTGAATTATCTTGAAATATAAATAAATGATAAAATCGATAGACCTTTAATAAATTAAATACCTGAAGTGTATATTTCACAAGAAATTGTGGAATGTCCTTAGTTTTAAGCTAGTGTATCGTTTAAACGATGTTTCATGACCCTTAACCTATCCCAAAGGACTACACTAGCATTGCATCTCGACCAACGTGACGACATTCTGATACTAACAGAAATTAGGAATTCAGAGACTGGAGAGTCCAAGTGTGAAGAAACAATAACTTTCTTTCTTTTTCTTATCCTTATGCTTTCTCAGGCGTCGGATTGGAGTTCTTCCTGAACTCATGTTTTCCATTCTTTTCTGTTCCTGGCTAATGCCTTCATCTCTCCCAATGACTTTCTTTTGTTCTTTCCAATTTCTTCAATCTGGTCTATCCATTTGTCTTTGTCTTCCATTACATTTCTCGCTATTCTATCTTGCTTCATTCTTACTAGGTGGCCAAACCAGTTCAATTGTTTCTTTTCAATATTTGATATTATTGGGTCTTGATTAGTTATGCTTCTGATTTCTTCGTTCCTTACTTTCTCCCATTTCGTTTTTCCTGCTATTCTCCTTAAATATTTCATTTCCATTGCATTTATTTTTGTTTCATGCTTTTTCTGCAGTACCCAGTTCTCACTGGCATTATAGTTGGTACTGTAATTTTGTTAAATATTTCCATCTTTGTATTTATATCAATGTATTTATTGCTTAGTAATGTTCGATTTAAGGAATAATATAATCTGCTTGTTGATTTATTTGCTCTGTTATTAAGCTCTGCGTAGGTAGCTATAGGTTGTTACTCTTTCTAATGTTTTGTGATTACATTTCAATTCCTCGTAATTATTCCCCTGTTTTTCATTTACTATCATTACTTTGGTTTTCTATGTATTTATTGTCATTTTCATCTATTCTATTTCTCTTGCCAGTAAGTTAATTAGTTTCTGCATTTTATTTTGATATGAGTACGATATCGTCTGCGTATAGTAGGTTAATTACTTAGTCTGACCGGTACCATGTTCCTGTACCCTATTATCGTGTCCAGATTTCCTCCTTGTCTTTTTATTTCCTTCACTATTGTGTCCATAATAATAACAAACAACAGTGGGCTTAAGCTATCACCTTGTTTTATACCTTTTTTCATTGAAAACTCTTCCGATCTTCGACCTCCTATCTGCACTCTTAATTTGACAGTCTCGTATGTGCTTTTAATTATATTAATTAGGGCTTTCGGTACTTCTAAGTCTTCCAATACCTCCCAAATTTTTTCTCTTTCTACTGTATCAAAAGCTGCCTTCAAGTCTATGAATGCTAAATACATTTCTTCTCCCGCTTCAATTGTATTATCAATTAGTCATCTTAAAATGTATATATTATCATTTGCTTGCCTTTCTGGTCTGAAAGCTGCTTGTTCCTCTTCTAATTTTGCTTCTATATGATTTCAATCGGATCTCTGTATATATTGGTCTATAATTATTGCACAGTGTTTGATCCCCTTTTTTATGTATTGGCAATATAATATTATTTTCCCATTCTTTGGGAATTTTTTGAGTGTCCCATGCTTCCCTGCATATCAGAAGCAGCCATTCTTTTCCTTTTTCTCCTAACCATTTTATCATCTCTGGCGCTATTTCATCCTCCCCACTGGCTTTTCCTATTTTAAGTTGACGAAACAATAACAAAGTCTATAAAAAATGGAGCTAATATAATAACCATTAGTAGTTTAAAAAAATACATATATTTTCTTCCTTTTTTTTATAAAATTATTAAAATGATTTTGATTGTTTTATTATAATTTCCAGCTGTTTTCCCCCTATAACCAAACACGAGCTGTAAATTCGTAGTACTGCCTAAACTTCTGTTGATTTTGGATTCATTTTCAAATACACCAAAAGGCCTTGTGATAAAGATGTTGAGGATAACTTCCCATTTCGCTTATGACAAAATTGTGATTGCTTAGGATAAGGTGAATCTGGAATTTAAGGTCAGGACATTATTTCTATATAATATTATGAAGATTTCGATTTGTCAAAATTAAATTCGGGAAAGGAAAAAAAAGAAAGAAGCATAATAAGTAACTAGAATAAAAGTTTTGGACATAGCCAGATTCTGCTTACTCCTCTCCATTCCATTTAATTTGCTCTATGTTTTATATTTTAATAAACACCAAATTTTGTAATACTGAATGTTTTTATTACATAAGTTTTATTAAACGTATGAATTTTTGGCGGATCATTGACGACTTAATTTCATATAAGTTATAAAATCGTTAACTTGAGCAGCCTTGGTTTAGCCCAACTACACACGACCAGCTTTCTTGAATAAGTGTTGACAATGATCTCTACAAACGAATTTAAAAATCGTGCAGTCAATAGAAAATAGAAAATTATTTGTTATATAAGAAAAGAAAATGCGAACAGGCGACTTGAACAAAAATTTTTCTCTACTGTTAATCTAGTTTCAAGTAAATTTCGAGTCTCAACTTAAATGAAACCAAAACAATTTTCGTTTACTTTTACATAAAAGGTAACAGTTTTATAAACATTTTTTTCAACTTAAGCAACTACCAAACATAATCCCAAACATGTTTTGATATTCTAACACCTTGTACGTATAAACAGATTCGGTAAAACACTTAAGTCGTTAGAACAGAATTTCAATATAAATTGTTTACATATTTATGTCAGTGGTAAACATGTTGCTACCTCTTTTTAGATCTTAAAGTAAACGATCATTAGATATCCATTGTCAAAAAGTATTGTTGGACAAAATTTCCAGCATTCGACCAGTCATATTGCTACTTTACGTAATTTTTGAAGTTGAACACATCTATTAAATTATATTAACTACATTATCCATTTTAATTACATAGACACCTTTTGTGAACATTTATTACTATTTAATAAAAGTGGTCTAATAAAATACCAGAACTATTTATACAATTTTCAATTAATGATTTTAATAGAAAGCTCTTCATTTTCTCAATCTCTTTCATCTCTCGTTTAACAATATTATAATACATTCAATGTCATCTTGTATGTCTACTTTCCAAAAATTGTTCTCGATTTTTATAAGAGTTGCCGTAACTGTCCGAATGAAAATTTCTGCGAACTTTTTCATTTTCAATATAAATATCCCTTTTATACACTAACTCCTGAGTTTCGCCCAATATTTTTTAGGAGATTCGTAATCAAAGTGTCTTCAAACCAAATAGATTTTTTGTCCATGCATTCATGATCATTTTCAGCTTTTTTATCAAGTTTGACTCTACTTTACTTCAACTAAACAAAATTGAATAAAGTTATTTAATTTAAATGTCATTTTATACGGCTTCAAGTTGGCATGGGGAAAATGTAGACATTCTTGTTAAATACCACACAAAACGATTAAAAATCCATAAAAGAGTCTCGAATGTCGAAACGGGTTTCAGGTTTTCAATGTAGTGTTAATAAGTAATTAGTTTTATTGGCACTAGAAGTAAACTGGCTTCTCTTAAACGGTATGAAGAGAATCTTCAACTTCAATTTACAGCGTTCTACTGAAAAAGGCATGTAATTGTTGTTAAGTATGCAAACAATCGCGCAAGTCGATCTGAGGTACATCATTGTTACCAATTACACTTGGGGAGATCAGGAAGGATTTCGAACAATTTAGATTAGGTTACAAAGTAGTTTAATTTGCATAAATTGTTATAAACTATTTCCTTTGGACGAAGTCAAAAGATATTACACAAGTTAAGTTATCGACCATTCCATTTGAAATTTCACAGAAAATAACATAAATAGAGCTAGTAGTTGTTACATAATCAATTGAAAAATTAAAAATGCTGCAATTTTTTCTGGAGTCCACCTTAAATGCTCTATGCATGGACTCTACATTTTTGAAAATAGGCTAAGTGAAGTTACAGCCTTTTTTGTTCCAACGAAAGAACACTTTTTTCTCCAAACTCTAGGACATACGGTTTCCGAGATATGGTACAATGTGAAAATAAAACATTACACGAACTCAGATGCAAATGCAATACGCATAAACACAGACGGCTCAACAACCAAAGAAGGCTTAGGATCTATAGACTCTATAGAGTCTCCTCCAGATCACTAAGACTAAGAATAAAATGTGGAATGGGGAAAAATGGCAGCGTTGTTCGAACAGAACTGACTGGTCTCTCAATTGCCACAAAAGAGCTAACCACAAAAGGAATTTCGGGGCAAAAACAGCTCTATCAGTCTTGTACAGAGAACATCAGCGCTAGTACTAGTGTACCACCAAGATTAAAGTAATGCCTCCGTAGATAACAATATTATCCTGAGGGTAGATTAAAGGGCACGACAGGAGTAAAGGAATTACGTTGTCCCATACCAGCTTTGCCCCCTTATGCCCCTATACCCTCGAAGTTTCAGCTGTCTAAGATCAGTGGTTTAGGCTGTGCGTTTATATATCATTCAGTACAAATCATTTTATATGTAAAGATTTGTTAAATATGTGTCAAATGTTGATATTGCAACATTTATGTATACAATTCAATAAAACGTTTTCAAGGAATTCGTTGCATAATAGTTCAACTTTCAAGTATAAATAACAGACGATTTTTTCAAATAACAATAGATAACAATCGTCATTATGAGGTTTTTAAAATTTAAAACCCATTTGTATAAAAAAAACTCGTAGTATTCGCGATAATTACGTCTTTTATACATAGTTTTTATTAAAAAACACCCACTGCGCGTTACCTGAGCATTATTATTATTCAAATATTCATTATTAGAACATGATAATAAAAAGTCTAGTATTTTTAGAATAAACATGTAGTCACAACCGTTTTTGTCATAAAAATGGTTACCAGACAATTTACACTTCAGATAATAGTTTAATGCTATTTTTATTCAATACCTTTCTGGCATATAGCTAGGGGAGTAGTTGTTGCTTCTTGGTGAACGGTCTGCTCTTTGAAAGGTAATTTTCAAATTTGTTAGTAGTATTATATCTTTGACATCTATTGATTGGCAACACGCTTTATTAAAATGATAATTATTTACATTGACTAAATCAGAAATGTTTAAGTATTCAGTGAAAATAAACAGAAAGAAATGAAAAGAAAGAGGAAGTTAGTGAACCTGAAGTATTTAAGTGAAATTATGACAATGACAGTCTCTTAATCATCCCCCTTCCTGATGGTGGATTTAAACCAGGAGATAAATTACTTAAAAAACCTGTAAAAAACTTGTAATAACAGATTCATCTTGCCAAAATGTATTTCGTGTATGTCTTTCGCTGATCCATGTTTCATCTAAATAAGATTTATTTCTGAAAACAATCTTTATGCTGTAATTTTTAATACACAAAGCTTTTGGCCTGTCCAAACCTTTTTCTATTGCTCTGTACATTTGAAGGTTATAAAAGACCAATAAAAGACAAAAGACCGAAAATTTATGAAAATATTTATTTAAATTAATCATTAATAATATTTAAATTGAGTTTTGCATTAGAAATTTGATTTTATTGTTCTCTCGTACATAAAATAGACTAATAGATTGTGTGTGGAACCTTATTGGATCCTACAATGGTCACGTTAAAATTTTTCCAATTCGCTTTAAATTTGTATACAAAAGTATGTGCTAAAATGATATGTAAAAATATGACTGGGAACGTTTCAACAATAATAACACAATCAACAGACTAAAATAATAATGATAATTCGTCGCATAAAGGTAATTTACATATCAAGCACAAAAGTATGAAACACAGTATTCATTACAATTCACTTTAGGCCATCACGGTATATCATACAATATTTATTACCTTTGAAAAAAAAGATTTTTTGACCATAATCCTACCAACCTTGAAATCAATATGAATATGAACGATATATATTTTTTAATATTCAAACATTGATTCGTTTGGAAATATTTGTATAGTGTGGCTAAAAAGTGGGGCTTAATTTAATAGTTAGCGTTAGGAATGTTGATGAAAATTTGTAATTTACATAATTTTTGAATATACAAGACAAGACATAGTTTAGCGATGATGTAACTTCCACGATTGACGAACGAACTAAAACTTAAGCTTATACATAAGGCTTGTTCCAAGTGATAAAGAAATAATTTATATAATTAATAATACTAATGAGATTTGTCGATACAGTAGTAACAGTGGCATCTACTGTAGCATCACGTTGATCGCAGCGCACCAGGAAGGGTTGTCGGAACTAATTTTTGAAAGCGGGATATTTAAAGTTGTTAGTTTGAAATGTGGGTAGGTAATAAAATTATATACAATATTTCCTAATTCTAATCATAATTAATAAACAACGTTAAGACTAGAATTTATACAAATTAGTAATCAAAACACATTTAAATTTTGTATTAAACTGCACATAATAACAACAAATAATCTACATCTATATTATTTGTATATTATTAATTACAAAATAACATGTTTTTACCAAAACTAGATTATATTTAGGAAAGTTAATCCAATATCACATCAAATTGCACAAAAACAACATATATTTTTATAAAAAGGAGTTAAAAACTAGATTCTACATTTTTATGAAGACAAGAATAGGTCTGAAACAAAAAAAATTAAACGCAATATCACAAGTGACAAAAAAAAGCATTATTTTTGTTTGCTAGTTCTCTTACCAGCATTATAATATTTTTTAATTAATAAGGAGATGTAAACGTTCATGAGCTGAGTTTTAACCTGATCCTCAGTAAAATAATAAGCCACTGGCTGCTTCCAATCTTTATGCAATCCATTAATTACAAACACCAATGCATGATTGGCAGCAGTGGCGTGTTTAGAATCTTGTTTTGGGGAGGGCCGAGGCAAAAATAAAAAATGTTACCATAATTAGTCGTGGTACTGATTGACCAA
>CAJUYI010007847.1:0-11626 GCA_910591695.1 Galerucella pusilla
CAATAAGTCAATAGTGGAAGACCACAGTCCCAGGCTAAGTTGCAGATTTCTCCAGCTGTACTGGATAATATCTCCATCAACAACATCATCTTCAAAAGTAGTCTATACTCTAAGTATTTTTTTATTTATATCATACTAACCTATTTTGTTTGTAATTGGAATTTAATATATACATTATTTCACTTCTTTAGTTTTATTTATTATACAGAAACGTATTTTTTCATTTTTCTCTTAACAGATTAAAGTTAGCTAATTCTTAAATTTGATTTTGTTTCTAATTTTCTTTTAGGAAAGAAAATAAGTGGCGCCCTAAAATTGCCTTCTCTTTTCTTTTCTAATTTTTTTGTTTAAGATCAATTAGTAACTAAGTCCTGCGAACTGGCCTAGTTGCTACCAAATTTAAGTGGTTAGTTAGGCAAGAACCTACAATACAACCTAAAATCATTTTTTTTGTTAATTTTAAAAACCTAGTTTTTCATCATCATCCAACTTTAAACTTTAATTGTTTCATTAGCGCCCAACAGGTATTGGTTTCAGAGCGCTAGCGAGATTTGCAAATTATGCGAGTTGAACAATGTCGCTCTCTTCATAACGTGTTTACGTACAACGTTTTATCTAATTCCGCGCTTTTATGATATTTAATAAAATCTTCAATTACAATGGTAATATTAAATTGGACTCAAATGGTGTTAGAAGTATTGTTACTATGAAGTATTCACCCAGAAAATTGATTTAGGTACTCCAAATAGCTGTGCCCTTAACAATGTTGTTTTCAATGTTTATAAATCTCCAAATACTATTGAATTAAAATAATGGGGTAATTGTCAGTTTAAATAATGAAATAATTGTCAGCTTTGACAGTACCCAATTAATTAATTATTCTTTGAAACTTAAACAGTTACGAAAAGTTTTTACATAACTCTTTATCACTTTTCATAACTGATATATGAAGTTTATGAAAAATGTGACGTTACCTAACGTCAAGGAGTGACTTAAGGTGTCACATTTGATAGCGGTATTAAATAAAATAACAAAATAAACTCTGGTTGTTCGAATAACATATTTAACAATAATACTTTTGAGAACGCCCTAGTGAAAAATGAAATGAAGGACTGCGCCAAGTGAAACAAGGATTGAAATAACTTACCCTGGTCCCTTGATAGGCTTGTCCGAGCATTTGCATGTTATGCCTCTAATAAAAACGTCAGATCTGTGGGCAGTTTGTAACACATTGCTTTGGTATGTTCGTCTCTGAACTGTAATTATACTTTAAACCAACGCTTGTTGCTTATGAACCAGTTAATTTTAGTAAAAACCGAAATTCAACTAATATGAATAATTTTTTGTTTAATTTTCTGATATTCCTTAGCGTTTAGGGACTGTCAGCAAAACGTAATTCGTGCTCTGTTCCATAATTCACTGAGGAAAATAATTACTTTTTTGCGAATTTCACAATATCATCAATTGACTAATTTGTATTCAAACACTTCAAACCATGTTTCTGTCAGTATGGCGTCCGCTTGGATGTTTGAGGAAATTTTGTGTTGTTCCATGTGTGTGGCAACTTTTTTCCAATTTTCGCCTGAAATGAAGTTGAGTAGAGTCCAGGAGTCCGCATACTCCTGCATCAGTTTCCGAGCCATCCGTGCACCAATAACTATTTACTCCCTACTAAAAGTCCAGTCATCTCTATACTGTTGGAGAAAACATGTCAGAGGATACTGTGTCCACCCGCTAGTTTTGGGGAAACACTTTCGTCTATTTTTCACTCCCAAAAATGAAACCAAATCGTATTGTCTTGAAACCATTATGTTTAACATGTCAATAACATCGTTCCACAGATATTTTAGTTGAAGTTCAGGTTAGTTTAGGTAGACGAATACTCTAATTCACAATCTTACCAATGAAGGAGTATATTACTATGCAAATACTTGCACATCTGGGCGGCATAAGGGTCATGGGAAATATTCCCACATCACCAATGAAATGTACATTGTAAAACAAGTATCCATATACTGGAAAACACGATGAACAGCTTAAACGCTGAATTATAACACATAAATTTGTGATGATGTATCTAAGGTCGTTTTAAGCATGAAAACAGACTACACAACCAGACAATAAGCCTCACAGTCCAAGGGAAGAGTAGATTACATACAGAAAGGAATGGACAATGGACATGGCACACCGATGGGTCTGAGCAGCCTGCAAATGGAACTGGGGTGGAAGTATACTGAGCTATAGCTACGCACTGGAAAATTACTCATTTATATTCCAGGCGAGAGTATACGCTGTCTAGCAATGCGCGAAGGAGAACAACAAAAGAGCTGGCGGGAGAAGGAAGGGAATAATTTTACTGCAATTTCATTGAAAACTTTGACAAACAGACTTGAAAAGCAATTACTATCTTACAGTTCGCTATTGAATATTTCTTTTGTCTTTCAAATCGAAGTCTCGCTAGATATTCTCATAATCCTACATAACAGACGCTTTTGATGTTGTGCGTTTTTTGTCACTATTAATTTAAAGGATTGCAGTTCGTTTCCTCATTTTCATTCAATTTGTTTGTGTAGATTACTTACTACCCGTTAACAGTTTCCTCTCCTTTTGATATTTTTGAAAGTAGCATATTCTGTCCCTCTTTTCTTGAGCTTGCCAACTATTTCACTACATTTTAACTGAAATAAGCTACAATAATGAGGCTAAAATGATAAATATTTTCAAATACATGTTAATATCTCAAGAACGCTCAAGATTTGTTATAGGAGAGAGAACATAGATTGCTATTATTCTCGTTAGAATTTAGTGAGAAAATGGAAATATGTTTTTCCACTACCGTGCGTTTTAACCAACTTTCCCGCACGCATTAGTGATGAGTAAAGGAAGACCAAGACTCAAATAGTCTCGGTCTTGGTCTTGCTTATTCAGTCTTGGTCTTGGTCTTGGTCTTGGTCATACTGTATTTTGTTTGGTCTTGGTTTTAGTCTTGGTCTTGCCATAATTTCTTAACGAACATCTTTCTAAACATTTTGTAAACATTTTATTTTTATGCAACAAACATTTTTAAACCTAAATTTACTATCTTCAAATCAAAAAAGTGTGTGTGTGAAAAATAATTTTTGGAGTCCTACGTATTTAGTCTTAGTCTTGCATAGTCGGTCTTGGTATTAGTCTTGTTCTTGTTCATTCTGTCTTGGTCTTGGTCTTGCGAGTCGAAGAACGGTTTTGATCTCGGTCTTGGTCTTGCTTTTTCGCAAGACCAAGACCAATTTTGCTCATCACTAGCAAACATTTTAGTTTTGAAAGTGTGTGGAATTATGCAAATTTTGACCTTATTAGATAGTTTTTTACTTCGGAAGTTATAGCTATTGTTACAACAGGTGAATAAATATTTACGAAATAGTCCATCGAATAAAATTTACATCTTTTCTAGCTTTTTGTCGAATTTTTAATTTTTTGAAAATATAAAATAATGAAGATATTTTGATATAACTCTGTACATTTCTTAAAGTAGTGTCACAAAACAACTATCATACCACCCTTGTTTGATATGAGAAAAATAGATTAAATACAATTCTTTCATCGACAAATGACTTAAAACCGTTGCCGTCACCTTCATCGTCTTCTTTATGTGACCTGCAACCAATGCCATCCTCATTGACGTCATCTACTTACCAGTTAACACCAAATAACTCCACTGGACCGGTAATTTTAAGTAATTCACAGAATGTAACAAATTGTGTTTCTAATAATAATATTTATAATAATAATTGATAATAATAATAATAGTTTGATATAACCCTGTACATTCTTTAAAGTAGTGTTATAAAACAACTATCAAACCACCGGGGTTTGATATAAGAAAAATATATCAAATAAAATTATTTCATTTACAAATGCCTTAAAACCGTTGCCGTCACCTTCATCGTCACCTTTTTGTGAGCCGCAACTGATGCCATCCTCATCAACGTCATCTACTTACCAGTTAACACCAAATAACTCCACTGGACCGGCAATTTTGAGTAATTCACAGAATGCAACAAACTGTGTTTTTAATATTAATATTTATAATAATTAATAGTTTTTGGTTAAAGTTTTGTATATGTATGTTGAAATAAAATAACTTTTGAAATATGGGTTAGTTCACTTTTTTGTATATACGGTCGTAGAAACTCATGCGCAAAGTGTCTTTCTCGCCCTTGACCGCTTGCCCGCTTGCTCAGCGTCGTTCGGGTCAACTGCAGTCGCGTGCGGAAAGTATCTTTCCGCACTTGTTAGGAAAATAACTATTGTGTCACTCACAAAATAGAAAATATTCAACATTTTTGAACTTGAACTTCTCATTATTTTTATTATTCAATTGCCCTGCATGTCACCAATCACCTTGATCGTCCTACTAATCAACCCGACAAGATGTTTTTCATTTGGATTTGGGAATACCCACACAAAATTTTCAATAAGAATGTCTGCGCCTGTCAATATTTTATTAAAATCTTGCTAAGTATAAAATTTAGATATGGGGTATTCTACAAAAATTGTACACTACAGGGTGTTATCTTTAAGATAACAAAAATAATAAACATCTATGTCAAAATATTTGTTGCCATATGAACTTGCCATAACTTGTTTTCCATCTATTCCAATTTTCATATTTTCATAAGTCTCCGATATATACGTAGATAGTGTAACTCGTGATGAATTAACCTGTATACTATTTCATCTTCTCAATGCCTGGTCCAAGCAAACCATTCGTTCATATTATTCTATCTTGAATTCTCAGTGATACTATAAGTCCTGAATATGGGGAAAATAACTCTCTTAAGTGACAACTAATAAGTTATAATCCCGAATAAACGTTGTCATGCTGTTTCTCCACTTAAACTGAACACTTTTACCGTGCAAATCCCCGTTTTCAGGTATTACCAAGTCAGATTATCTAGTCTCTCATTTTCGTGTTTCCCAAACTTGCTCAGCAAGTTATAATCTAACAGAAAGTGTATATGTAATATAATAAATTCATCGTTAATCCCGATTCTATATTGGTCTGGACATTAGGAAAATATGTTTGAAGATTAAGTTACATACATTCATACAGTGAAACTAATAAGAGCATAATAAAAATGGTATAACGCTATACTCGTAATATAATGTCAACAATTTCTCGAAATCAACAATGTCAATAATTTATAAATACTCCTCGTGGAACTCTCCCACTAGCGTCGCATAGGAATTTATTCAACGGAAAAAAGCAGAATGTTTAGCTAAGCAAAATCTCCGCTTTATAATCTAAAATGACAAACGTTCATCAAACATGTTATTTTAGGTAACAATGGAAATACATTTTTCCTTCAAAGAAAAGAAAGGAATTGCAGAAGGCTTTTATATTTGTATATCTTAACAATAACGTTAATTCCATACGAATGATTTTGTTTATTTCAAGAAATGAGAAGAGGATTTAGGGCATAAAACCGAGAGAATCCATACGAAACACAAACATTTTGCAGAATACTTTTATTAAATTTTGTCATTTGGTTAGTCATCCGGCTCGTGTTTTTATAAATTATTTTGAAAATAATTGTTTTGGCAAGTATTTAATTTCAATCCACGATTACTACGTATTTTTTTTTAAGAATATCCCTGAATTATAAGCATGCGAATCCCTTGACTTGTAATTTATATAAAAAGTGGTTCAGTGGTGAATATATAACCAAAAGATTTTAAGAAATATATATCAAGTATACATCATGTCAAAAGTAACTTCTGTCATTCTGACGATGATATATTTATCGAAACAATTGTCAATAATTTACTTGCAATTTACACATTTTTTCAAATATATTGTGGAGTCATTTAGAAACAGTTAGTTTTATTTAAAACCATATGAGGATTTTTATATTTCTATTTCAGTTCAGTTTTCATCAAGAGAAAAGTATGGGCAAAATTAATAAAAATAATTGAAAGGAAAAAATAATGGAAAGAAAATTGAACGAGACGAACCACAAGCCATTTGCAGAAACAATGGGAAAAAAGCTGAGAATCAATTTCTGAAAGATAATGGAAAGTGAATATCAAGCGGAGATTAATTGAGTCCCCATTAAAACTTTTTTAATAATTATTCAACTATGGAATATTGCAAGTAGTATACTGAAAAAGTTGGTGAAAACGAATAGAGATTACGTATACAGGGTTGGGATAAAGTATGGAACCAAGTAAATATCTTTCAAACTAAAATAACGATAATCATGAAAATTTGCAGGTAAGTGCAATGGAACAGAATGCATCGGATGTACATTTGTTTGTTGATAACTTACTTTCGGTTTAACCGGAAATGCCATCAACTTCTTTAATGTAAATGGGCCACCCTGTATATATTTTTACAGATTTTGAAACAACTTGTTATTTTGAATTTATACATACTAAGTTTAGTGTAAGAAAAATTGTAAAAACGAGGAATCACTCACTGTTTTTTGTGCAATAGGTGTACATTTCATTATTTTAGAATAATGAGAAACAAAATTACTTCAAATGCTCAAAATGCTCGCCGTTTACTTGTTGACAATATGCCATTCTATAAACAAATTCTTGAGTCACTCTTTCCAAGACTTCTCCACATATTAGTTCACATTCATCAATAATTCTTTGTCTCGATTCCTGTAAGTTTGTTGGTCGTCTAACGTAAACACGTGATTCCAGATAACCCCAAAGAAAAAAATGTAACGGGCTAAAATCCGGAGAACGAGCAGGCCACTCTATGAATCCTCTACGTCCAATCCATCGATTTGGGAAATTCGCATTCAGAACATCCCTAACCCACTATCATAGTGGAGAGGTGCTCCATCTTGTCGAAACCAAACAATTTGTGGTTATTGCCAATTCTGTTGAAGTGCAGGAATAATTTCGTTATTTGGTAGATCCAAGTGTCCGTCGATACAGAATGGGCCTATAAGCCTATTTTCGACAATTCCTATCCAAACATTCAACTTCTGTGGATGCTGGGTATGTGCTTCATGAATCCAATGGGGATTTTCATTTGACCAATACCTTGAGTTATGTTCTATTTAAACAAAAAGTTGCTTCATCGGAAAAAACTGTTAGCAGCAAAATTTTCGTCGACATTAGAGGACATACTTTCTCCCAATCCCGTAAATGTATACAGTGTGAACATGTATAATTATCATTTCAATTAATTATTTTTCAAGAGAACCATTCATACATGGTGGGAAATCTCTTTAAGATGACATCAGAAGCAGTTTTGTTTTCAGTGCACATGTTACACATGTACTGGACATTTTCTCCTTAAATAATAAATATTATCCTTCAGTTTTATATAACAAGAACAGATCCTTTTTTCCCATTCGAATAAGGTTAAAAAGGGTGCTGAAGACAGCGGTTAAAATGTGCATGTGAATGACAACAAAAAAGAAAATTCCTAATTTAATTATATAAATAAAAACTTTCTCATACTCCAATTTCACCTTCCTCGGTCGTTGCTAAATGCTGTATTTTGTTTAATGTCGCTCGTTTTAACAAACTAAAGAATTTAATTCGTGAAATTCACAAAGATAATCCTCAAGTCTTTATTGCTGCGAAACAAATGGTTGGAAGCCAAGTTTTTCTCCATATTGCTCTCATAAAAGTTGACTACATTTTGCACTTGACGATAAATTTGAATAAGTGGAAATGACGCTTGCAGAAAGTGTGAAATTTATAAAAACATTCACTTTTTTTTTGTTGGTTGAATTACTATCTCCCAACTAAAAAAATACTGAGCAGCTTTTTTCTATACCCATTTTAAGATTAACTCATTTTTATTCATTTGTTTCTAATGTCTCAACTGAATAACTTGTCATATCCAGTAAATGAGGCTGCAGAAATTAATACAAATATTTGTTTTCCACAATTCTTTCAAGAGCGAGTGAAGAGTAACTACCCAGCCCTATTAATCGTATTATCATAAATAAAAATGCAGACTAAGTTCATAATAAGAAGAGTTATTGATATTTAATGGAGTCCTTTTTTTAATTTCTTGGGAAATTAAACCACAATATTTTTAAATTCTTTATTTCAACGTTTCGGTAGCGTTCCAGCTACCGTTGTCAAGAAAAAATAAGTAGAAATTAAAAAAAGAATGAATAATATACCACAAGGAACATACAGAAGATATTCAATGGAGTGTCGTAACCTTCTACCATATATTTAAAAAAATTCCCTACTTTTCGAGATTCACCAATAAATAAATAGACCAAAGACCACCAAAGATATGAACTGCGAAAATTGGAAATACAAAATAACTTGGCATAGAAATATTCTCACTGGAACAATTAAAAATTCATAACCACACAATTATGTCTCAATTTGTACTTTTAAAATTACATTGCGAAGTTTTCCATGTTGATTCAACAATGTTATTTACAATTAATTAGTTTGCGAGTGTGTGTACCAACTGTATTTCGTTGAAACAAAGACTTCGCTTGATTAAAGTTATTGAAAGTATCATACATAGTACGTGATGTTTTCCTGCACAATAGAAACAAACAATGGCTTGTATTGGAATATCCAATATTTATTTTTGTAATTACTTTACCAAATACACACAATTACATAATTGCGGTTTAACTCATTTTATTTCCAAATGTTTATTCCTGCAGTTCGCAATTATTCATTTGAAGCTGCAGTTGTGTAGCATAGTTAAAAAGTTGTATAATGTTAGCTTGGGGTCGGTAGAAATACCTAATGCAATGGGATTAATAGCAGAAAAGTCATTTATTCAACTGTTTTACACAGAATGGATTAATGAATGCTGACGTGAACGCCACTCCAACTATTTTACATTCAACAAAGTAGGATTATTTCAATCTTTTATATAAATCACACAGCATTTCAACCAGATTTTTTTCTTTCAGGATGTTAATCGGGTTTGATTGAACTACTTCACCACTTTCATCTATCTATGTATATTGGGGTAACATTCACTAAGACCCAAAATATTTATTGTGCCCTCTTACTTCTACTTAGTTCCTGGGGAAAGTTCCAGAGACTAATAGCTTCTTTAGTCCTATTTATCGGAAGAATTTCAGGATAACTGCACGCTTTA
The DNA here is from genome assembly GCA_910591695.1 of Galerucella pusilla. Classification (NCBI taxonomy): domain Eukaryota; kingdom Metazoa; phylum Arthropoda; class Insecta; order Coleoptera; family Chrysomelidae; genus Galerucella; species Galerucella pusilla. Next base: position 9,095 of record CAJUYI010007847.1, read on the forward strand.
ACTAGGGTGAATGTAAATCTTTTATCCTACTCATAACCTCCTAGGTGTTGTGCCATAGGAATCTGAATTGCTCTGCAATTCGCAAGTTTGTGGATGGAGGTATCTTTTGTCATGCTACAGAAGCTACATTCATCTTCCACCACTATTTTAAGCTTTTTCAGGTGCCCATGATTTATGCATTTATTTGATCTCATCGGGTTATGGTCACCCAGCAGAAAATTTAATTGTCCAAGGGCCGGTTCTATCACCTCTGGTTAAGAGTTCTAGTTATGGTTAACAAGATCTGACAAGAGGTTTGCTGTTCTATGACCGCTTGCTTCGTTATAACCATAGTTTGTAGTTCTGTGACCACTGGTTAACCTAATTTAGATGATATTTGACTTTACAATCTTGACGATTCTAAATAATAGCTATTTATACAACTAGTTGCAAAATGAACGTATTTTTGCACTAGATGTGAGAATTGGACCACGAGCGTAGTGAGTGGTCCAGCACATCGCGTGCAAAAAACACGGCGTTTTGCATCGTGTACAAGATTTTTTGTAATTCAGTTGACGAAAATAAAAAAAGAAAATTTTCATTACGTTTCATTGAAATTTTAAATACTATCAAACCTCAAATGTTAAGACATATTTGTCAAAATAACCACATTTATTTGTTAATTCTGTCCATTCTGTCTTTAAAAATGAGCGAATCTGAAGAGTCCCTACCTTCAGACGTTGAAGAAGTTGCAAAAGCTGTTGTAGCAAATTTGCTGCCAAGTAAGTCAAAAGCAGCATATGAAACAGCTTATTCTAACTTCCAAAAGTGGTGCGAAGAAGATGAATACTGAATAAACGGTATCAGAAAAGGTTATTCTTGCTTATTTTTCATACAAAGCCAAAATATTCCAACCGTCGACGATGTGGAGTCACTATTAGATGTTACGAACAACAATCTATGTCAATAAAAATGGGGATATCAGTAAGTTTACAAATTTGATTGCTTTTTTTAAAAGGGATGCGGAAGGAAATCGGCCAAAAAAATCAAAAACATTTAGTAAGGAAGATTTCAGTAGATTTTTAATAGAAGCTGATGATCACATTTATTTAGGTTTGAAAGTAATTTTTATAGTTGGGATAGCAGGAGGTTGCCGCAGAAATGAATTACTAAATATGCGGACCGAGGATGTTAGCGACTGCGGTTCTTTTATTAAAATAAGCATTCCAGATACGAAGAGAAAGATTGAGAGAATTTTTACAATAACTGAAGGTGATGTTGATGGAATTAATTTGATTGCATTAGTCCGAAAATACATCCAAATGCGTCCAAACCATGTATAAAATAATCGTTTTTTCCTCGGATATCGAAACGGAAAATGCAATATTCAACCTGATGGAATCAAATGAACCACGTTTTGCAACTAAAATGAGTGTCAAAATGATGACATTTCGTAAGTGAATTGCAAAAATAACTATATTGTCACAGCACATCTCCATTTATTTTTAATTAATTATTTGTAAACAAAAGACGTTAGCACTGAATATAAATCCTATAAAGTATCATAATGAAAATAATGATTGATCCCGGACTTGATGACTCAGGTGAGGATGAGTTATTCTATCCCATGCCTCAACCTCGAAGACCAAAATTAATCCGTGAAAGGGTGGATTACTATGACATTCTAAGTGATGATCAGACCTTCTGCCATGAATGCCGAAACTGTTTACGTCAGCGGCAATGTTTTCCCAACATTACTACTTTGCCTTCCAGGTAACGGCATCTATTCATTATTTTAAATTATTTTTTGGTTTACCTATAGAGCATCAAATTTTTCCCTACTTTTCTTTTCTTCTATTTTTTGCTCTTTCATTATAGAAACGAAAGCAATCTGACAAAACAAGGTGAATAGAGAAATGTGATTTGTCTATGACAAGGTGCTTTGACATATAACCAAACTTTTATATGCAATTTTCAGGCGAAAAAGTCGAATTTTGTACAATATTATTATAATGGATAATACATTCACGAAAACTATCGATGTTAAGTAACCACTAGTCAAAAGTAGCTGACACATGATGATAGACATTACATTGGAACTAATACTGCAAAAGGGTTTTGGGCTTCAGAAGGGTGTTCCAGTTCCCTTCTATGCTAGTTCATTTGTTATTCTATTTCCTTCTATTCCAGTCTGATGATCCTATTCCTTTCACATCCTTTGTCAATATTGAACTGGGCACATTTTCTTTATCGTGATTTTCTCAAGCTTGCGTAATGCTTTATTCCTGGCCCGTAAACTCCTAGCTCAGTTTCTTCTATTGCTTTTGATTGAGCCATCTGTGTAACATTGAATGGCCCAGTCTGGTATTTGGATCCCATTCCTTCTTGTTGATTAATCCCGTAACGAATTTCTCCATCACTTTGTCTCCATATTATATAAATATTTTTCCTTCTTTTCAAATATTTCGAGTTGCGAAAATATACGCACCAAAAAAAAGGAATACCACATATCAGATTCCGGAGACTTTACAAGTTATTAAGGAGATTGAATTC
>CAJUYI010007848.1:0-11626 GCA_910591695.1 Galerucella pusilla
AGTGATGCCTCCTCCCACGGCTTGAGGTTTTTTGTGGCTTTTTTCAGTCACTCTAGCGTCCCGTCGTCATCGCAGACCACTCTGATGATTTCACCGGAGTATGTCCACGACTTAAACGTGGGCGCTTTGCTATTGCTGCTGGAGACGGAGAAGATGATCTTGTCCAGTTCCTCTAGCAGTTGATTTTTGATGATTCTTTCCCGTTCTGCTGTAACCTTACCGTACGGGTCACATCTATGATAGCAACCTTGAGGTATCTCAAGGCGGCATCCGCAAAGGTTTTGGAAGGCGCGGCGACATTTCTGTCGCTGTGCGGCTTCTTCAGCCTTCTTGGAGTCCCCTCCGTGGAGGTGCTCAAGTGAGGTCGCTTTCCTGCAGGGGCAGCCGGTTCCATGCCTTTATTCAAAGCGGAGCTCTTGGCGCCGGCCGCAGGAAGTGCCTTTGCTGTTGGAGGTGGAGTGGGGGAAGAGGGGGGTGCATTTGTAGTTGCTGCCACCACTGATTCCTTTGCTCTCTTCCTCCTTTTGGCCTCGGCGCCGCAAATGCGCTTTCGCCTAGGCCTTTGTGTTGCATCACGAGGTGATCTTCCATGTCCAGCCTCATTCTGTGCAGTATTTTGGGGTGGACATTTCTGTTCATCCCCAGCTACTGCTTTTGATTGAGGTGAGCACTTCTGTCCAGCCTCGAGATTTGTTTTTTGTGTTTGTATTTTTTTCATGTGTGTTCCCACGAGTGGCAAGGGAAGGGTTGGTCACCTCTGGCAGAGCCCCGCATTACCAGAGGAAGGCTAATTACAATGGGGTTCCGCCCGGTTCCCGAAGGGGATCGTTCGTGACCGCATATCACTCTGCGGCCATTCGGCTGTCAGCACGATTCCTTACACCTTAGCTTGGGTAGGCTGGTCCGCGGTGGCATGTTTCGCAAAGGCTTCTGGGGAGGTTTAGCTCTCCTCACCCTACTTATTTCTGCCACTGACCCAGGGACCCAGTCAGGACTCAGTCCCTTGGCCGTTCCCCTATCCGCCACCTGTGGACGCGCCCGATAGATAGCCCAATCCACGGGCACTTTTCATTTAATAAAACATGTTTTTTATAAAGATAGAGCTTACCGGGTGCACCTCACATTACAGTCTTTCACAAAAAATATTTTCGACATTGTCCCTTAAAGTAAAAGTCCCACTATAAACAAAAAAACCAACTACGAATACTCATCACACACACAAATAAGCAAAATAGTTTTTAAAAACGAAAACTGGACAAACTCACGATACACGTCAGGCAGTTGTCAGGTTAGGATCATAGATAACACGTTAGGATGTCAGCGCTGATATATGTGGAAGAATCTGCAACTACCACTAACGGCGTTACACAATAAGCCCAGGAGGCTGAGGTGGTACCGGCGAAGGGACGGCTCCTTGGAAAAATAAACGGCGTTACAGTTCTCACTAAACTAGAAATTTTAGTACTGACGGGACTTTCTATGCGGGAGCACCATAGCGCCTTCAGAGATCCCCTACCCTGATGTACGGGTGGTCAATAAGCCGATATCTCGGCTTTATATCAGAAACTTTTCATGTTATAACTTTAGGAAAAAAAATTCCTTGGGAAAAGTGGCCAAGAGAAATTGCTGGAAATTACTTTCAAGTTTCTAGGTTTACCGCTAGGGAGCGTAAACTGTAAAGAAAAATTTTAAAATCAATTTTTTGTGAAATATGCCCAATTATACCCAGTGTTAAATAAGTAAACTAAAAAAAGGCCTAAATTTCGCACAAATTTGTTCAAGTACTTTTTATTCTATTTTTCCAAATAAAGGGTAGGGGAAAGTGGGAAAGTTTTTGTGGATAAATACCTATAACTTTGGTTTGAATCCACTGATTTTAACGAAATTAGTGTCAATAGAAATAGTGTAGATGAAATAATTACATCTAGGTACTATAAAACAATGGCATTTAGTTTTAATTGTCATGGGTAGAGGGTACTTTCGAATGAAAAAAATTAAAATTTGTTTTCCTCAAGAATGGTTAATGGAAACACCTCATTGTTGTGAATTATAATGGAACTGGATTAAAGTCTCAACAAAATGGCGCAAACCGCATGTTGATAGCTATTGTCGAAGTCAAGATATAAATAAAAACGCGTAAACATAAGTAAGTATAGGTAGTAGTAAGTATTGACTCACTCTGTATTATAACTTGAAATTAATATGTAAAAGAAAGATCATACATTAATTTCGATCCCAATTAAATGCTGCTTCAATCTCAGGTTACTGCAATTGTTAAATCTGCTAGAAGAACAACCGCATATATCATGTCAAAAATTTTGTGGGCAGGCAAGGCTACGCTTAATAGTGCAGGTGGTGTTAATATGCATAATAAGCATTATTGGGCTGAAGAAAATCCGCACTGGGTTGAGGAAGTGCAGCTTCAAGGTAGATGGAGTTCCAATGTTTGGTGTGGTATAGTTGACGGAAAGATCTCAGGTTCAAATGGCGATACATATTTGGATTTTCTGGATAATTGGTTGTCTGTTTTATTGAAAGATATTTCCTTACAAACATGAGGTATGATATTACAGCATGACGGGTGTCCAGCGCACTTTTCCAGACGAGTTAGAGATTATTTGAATGTAAGCTATCCAAAAATGGATTTATTGGAAGGGTAAGTATATTTTCAGGGCCAACTAGATCTCCAGACCTAACATGTCTGGACTTTTATTTGTGGGGAAGATTGAAGGATTTAGCGTACCAAACTCACCAACCACGCGAGAAGACATGCAACAGCGCATTATAAACGCTATAAACAGTATATCAACAGCTGAAATTTAAGCAACAGATATGTCAAAGCATGCTAGATAACATATTTGTGTGGAAAACGATGAAAAACATTTTGAACATTTAACTGGACATCAATTTCTAATGACCAAGATATCTGTATGATTTTTCTTTTACATATTTAATTTTAAGTTATAATATAGAGTGAGTCAATACTTACTACTACCTATACTTACTTATGTTTACGCGTTTTTATTTAAATCTTGACTTCGACAATAGCTATCAACATGCGGTTTGCGCCATTTTGTTGAGAATTTAATCCAGTTCCATTATAATTCACAACAATGAGGTGTTTCCATTAACCATTCTTGAGGAAAACAAATTTTAATTTTTTTCATTCGAAAGTGCTCTACCTATGACAATTAAAACTAAATGCCATTGTTTTATAGTAAATGTAATTATTTCATCTACACTCTTTCTATTAACAATAAATTTGTTAAAATCAGTGGATTCAAACCAAAGCTATAGGTATTTATCCACAAACACTTTCCCCCGCCCTTTATTTGGAAAAATAGAATAAAAAGTACTTGAACAAATTTGTGCGAAATTTAGGCCTTTTTTTAGTTTACTTATTTAACACTGGGTATAATTGGGCATATTTCACAAAAAATTGGTTTTAAAATTTTTCTTTACAGTTTACGCTCCCTAGCGGTAAACCTAGAAACTTGAAAGTAATTTCCAGCAATTTCTCTTGGCCACTTTTCCCAAGGAATTTTTTTTCCTAAAGTTATAACATGAAAAGTTTCTGATATATAGCCGAGAGATCGGTTTATTGGACCACCCGGAACACCCCCGTGTTGTAATTTTTGGTCCCGCAAATGTTGATTCAGAACCAGTGAATGCCGCTTTAAACCATTGTTTGTTATGGTATAATTAGTCGTTTTATTGCCTACAATACCCTTGTGACCGAAGACCCACTTAAGTGACACCTTAGTGTGGTCTGCCAAGATTGATTGATTGATTGCCAGATTGAATCTGGGAGCGTCCTAAGGATTTCAGTGCTGCGTGACTTGGAGATTATAAGGATTGTTTTTCCTCTATACCCCCTCTCCGAGATTTCGTCATTTTAGTAATACATGCAGTCAAGTTAAACATTGTGTTAATGTTTGCAATGTAGTTGGATTTCTCATTTTTTTATATTGTTATTCTTCTAGGTATGGCTGAAAATAACGCTGCTCTCAATCGGTCTTTACATTTACACAGGGAAACTCAATTTGCAGCTGCAGCTATTTATCAACAACTTTATGGAACACCCGATTCAGAATCTGGACAAGTGACAGTACCCGCGACATTTCAGGTAAATTTTGGAAAGTATTCCTACATCTCCTGCATTCAATGTCTTTTAATTATCGAATGTTGCACTACTACTTGAAGCCCATCAAAAGTAGGAACGTAGAATACATTAAATGCAACAGAGATATACAGAATTAAGAGTTTTAATACAGCATCCCACGGCGCGTGGATTGGCAAGTCGTGGATTGGCAAGTTGATTTCCGGTCGGCGCCGATAGCCTCCTCACTTGTCAATTCTTGGCGGATGTGAAGTTAAGCTTGATTATACAGTCTTTAAACTGTGCTTCAATTGGTTATTAAAAATTTCATCCTTCGCAAACGCCAGGCTGCCAAAAATTGTCTCTCTCAAACTTATAGAGTCACACCTGGAGTCGATGTGTACACTTTGTTTGCGTTTTTATTCGGGGAATCATCGTGGCACGACTTCCTTTTCTGTGAGGCTTTGTTATTTATAACCAACTCGTCATATTTTATACGTGCCCAATATCCTGCTATAAGCAAGTTCTTAAAAGCAAATAAATTTTATTATTATTATTATAGAGTCACAGGACTTTGACAACCCTTGCTATAACTGGGCTCTACAAATGAATCTGATCTTTGTACAGCTTGGTTTGACCGACATTTGGAATAACCTCTCTTTAAGATTACTAAAAAGCCACTATGATACAATTCTATTGAAATTTGAAAACAAATTGTTTAACGCCGACTTACAAGGCCTAGCTGATAGTAATTACTTTGTAATCTACAAATATTTGCCAGTGACTTCAAGTCCTGCATATTATTTAACTAACAAACTGCCGATCAAATTAGTTCGAATATTTTGTCAGATTCGATTATGTTCGAAGTCCTGTGTTAGGTTAACCTACAAGGGAAGTATTTATTTATCAATTAATTGATTAATTTATCAAGAAGAAATCTGTACTATGTGCAACTCTAGTCAAAATGAGACACTTGAACATATTATGCTCCAATGTAGGATATAAGATTGTATTAAAGTGCCAATTATAAAAAATCTGCAGACTTTTGATAATTTTATTGCCTTATTAAGGGCCGGTTTTACAATAGAGATTTATACCAGGTATAGTTATTTTGGGTATAAAGTTATATCAGAATTTATACCTAGAATAAAACTAGTTGGTTTTACGATGCTTTTTTACATCGGTATAACAATTCCTACTCCAATAATTGCTATACCGGTGTAAAAAAGCATCGTAAAACCAACTAGTTTTATTCTAGGTATACATTCTGATATTACTTTATACCCAGAATAACTATACCTAGTATAAATCTCTATTGTAAAACCGGCCCTAAATACCGCTTCTTTGGTGGATATTAAACAAATTTCGTATTATTTCATTGGTGTACTCAAAATTCGTTCATTTATTATAAACAAATAGCTAGGTGTTGGTATTTTTTTCTTTTTGTTGTTTATTTTTATTGTAACTTTGCTGCGCGTATCATGTAGGTACTTATTGACTGACATTTACCGAAATTCTTGCTATATTGATCTGTATCAATTAAAAGCAATAAAGATAATATTATTATTATCATTCCAAGTATACACTTGCTGGTAATGTTCACTTCTGATTGATGATGTTGCAAAGTTGATTATACCTGCGTAGGTAATCAATGCTATCTAAGGCTGAACATCCCGACGTATTATGTTGTATCGTCTCTTTTATTTGTTGACCCCTTCTGCACTTGTCCGAAGCGATGTTCGGATCTATTATGACAAATTTCTTGTAATTGTTGGAATTAATCACTTGTTCTTGAATTGCTATCATAAATCATATTATTATTATTATTATTACCATCATTCCAAGGATACACTTGCTCAGCACTTGCTGGTAATGTTCACCTATCCCGACGCAAATGGGATTAGGCTTGGAAGTCACATATTTAGAAATTTACGTACAGTGTGACAGGTATTTAAAATGGAAGCCTTCTGCAGATCGATGTATGTATTTTGTGAAGACCTAGTTTGGTAAGGCTGTCTTGTAGAGTTTTGGGAATTAGTCCCGTAGATGAAACGATGATCGGTACCACCTCTATTTTCTCTGCATGCCACATCTGTCCTACCTCAATTGCAAGATCGGTGTATTTTGCAATTTTTTCCTCGTATTTCTCTAGAATATTGCTATTATTTGGTACAGCAGCATCCACCAGAAGTACCGAGTTAGCTTTTTTATCCACAACTACAATATCAGGCCGTCACCCGTCTATCGGTGATAATTGACCTATCGTAGTATAGTCTAAAATCAGCATTCTCTAGCACCGAATGCGGATGGTACCTGTAATATGGGGTGTAGGAGTTAACTAATGCAAATTTGTTGGCCAACTTCTGATGGATGATGTTGCAAAGTTAATTGTGCCTGCGTAGGTAATGAATGTTAGCTAAGGCTGAACATCCCGACGTAATGTGTTGTATCGTCTCTGCTGTTTGTTCACACCTTTTGCACTTGTCCAAAGCGATGTTTGGATCTCTTATGACAAATTTCTTGTTATTGTTGGTATTAATTACTTGGTCTTGAATTTCTATCATAAATCCTTCTGTTTCTGGAAATATTGTTCCATCAGATAGCCACTTATTTGATGATTATTTGTCGATATGAGGTTGGTTGAGGTCATGATGATGTCGACCATGAAGGGCCCACTCCACCTGTTTGTCAGAGTCTGTAACGATTTCAAGTTTCATATCAGTGCTTACAAGATTTAAGGGGGAATAGTTTTTATCTGCTCTTGCGACCATCTCATGCAATCCAGATGTTTGAGCTTTGGCAATGAAGAACTCTTGGAGTTTAGATATTTGTTTGTTATGTAAATTAACTATGTCCACTAGACCTCTCCCTTCCTCTCTTCTTGGTAGTGTTGTCCTGATAACTGATGATATCGGATGGTGACATTTGTGTTTGGTCATCATGGTACAGGTTGTTCTTTGAATATCCAATTCTGTCTTTGTCCACTTCAGAATTCCAAATGAGTATGTCAGGATTGGTATGGCGTAGGTGTTAATTGCTTTTGCTAGATTTCCTTCGTTCAACTGGGATTTCAATAAAGTAGTTACCCTTTGAGTGAACTAGCTCCTAATTTTAATTTTTGCTTGCTTTTGGTCTAGTTGCTTAGCTTGCTGAAATCCTAGATATTTGTAGGTATCACCGTTTTGCATGGCAGTTATAATATTCCCATTGGGAAGTAACACAACTCCGTTAACGATTTTACCCTTTTCGATATTTAAGGTTTTGCACTAATCCAAATCCCATTTGTATATCACTGGAGAATTTTTCAGTGATATTGAGTAAATGTTGAATTTGACGCTGGTTTGATGCGTACATTTTGATGTCATCCATATATAAAAGATGGGAAACAGTGCAGCTAGTGTTTCTGTTGGCTTTAAGTTTATAGCCGTAATCCGTATCGTTGAGTAGATTGGAGAGTGGGTTCATTGCCAAACAAAACCAAAGTGGACTAAGGGAGTCACCCTGGAAGTTCCCCTTACGGATAGAAATTTCATCAGTTTAGAGGTATTGGCCATTTATTTGTAAATGAAGGTTCGCCAGTGCTTCATCGATGATTCAAGAAAAGTAATAAGAGTGGGATGTACTTTGTAAATTTGCAGAACTTTAACAAGCCAGGAATGTGGAACGCTATCAAATGCTTTCCTGTAATCTACGAAAGCCGTTCCTTTCGCGCATGTTTCAGTATAACTGCATCAATGATAAGTTATTCTTTGCAGCCTTGGTGATCTCGTCTGCATCCTTTCTGTTCTTCCGACAGGATGTTGTTTTGGTCCACAGGTCTGTAAATACGGTTAGTAATGCAAGCCGTTAATATTTTATATACAGTGCTATTCAAAAGTCCCCTCCCCCCCTCGTATCTTTTGAACGGCTACACTTACATTAATAAAATTTGGAGGGTGAAAATAAAGTGTTGTAAACTTCTCTACGAATGGTAACAGGTGACGTAATAGGAATAGATGACGTCACAGTGCCACTCTGGCCAATAATTGTAAATAGGACCTTATGGCAAGTGATATCTCGTTTGAAAGGCATTGACATTGGCTACATAGCCATATTAATTTTGTTTGGGTTTAAGCTAATTTTGACGGATAAATTAAATAAAGTCAAGAAAACATTGTTGTATTCTGTGTAAAAAATTTTTATTTAAAATTGCAAAGCGCTTTCGGCTATTAAGCCATCTTCAGTGCCATACCTGCAAGTAAGTAATAATAGTTGGAAAATTTTAAAAAAGAAATTGGTGAAGAATTACTTACTCGTCAGATATGATACAAGAAACCTAATTAAATGTCTACAACACATTAACGCCACAATGATAAAATTATATTAAATTTAAAATTTAAAATTATCCCCTGATTGGGGTTAAACTGTCTTCATATTTTGAACATTTTTAATTCTAATTAGAATCTTCAGCTACTACACGAACACGTGTTAGTAGACCGGAAAACGAAGTGTCACTACTTCAATTTAAAACTAACAAATGACAATTCAGGTGGACACAGAACTCAAGTTATCCAACATGAGCATAAAAATAAAATTATTGTAAATAAAGTGATCTGGTAATGTCCCAAAACAAATATGTAAATTTCCTAAATAGTCCAGTAACGGTAGTCCAGAACAAGGCCAAACCTTGAAAATAGGTCGGGCCAATGCCATTTTTTTTTAATTTGCAGGTATTGATGGCTACATTCACCTCTCAAAATCTCATATATGGAGAAATGCCCGCAAGGCCCGGAAAATGGACCTCGGAGCCCAAAAACGTTTTTGGCCGATATCTTCCAAAATATGGCACTTAGAGATTTGCGGTTTTGATAGAAATGACGAGCAGTTCAATACCTACAAAAATGGTCCCCATGGTTTTTTCCGCTTACCCAATATTTATTGCAAAAAAGGGGTCGCGAAAATTATCATGCTTGGAAAATAAAAATACGGCATTTTCTCAGCCAATGTGTGAGCCAAGGGGACTGGATATACACGTATCTTGATTTTTTGAACTTCGAGGGTCAATCGTAGATGGCGCCACAAGTTTTCTCCCTCCTCACGTAATTATCCCGGCAATGAAGGTGCCCCCAATAACTATCTGTTTCCTGAAAATTTTTGGAGTTGAGAACGCTGTTTTGTACTCTCGGCCTGATCCTTGGAGCTCTTAGGTCTTCGGCAATGTAGCCTAGAGGTCTGCCAATTTTTGGCAAGTCATTTTCAATAATTCGGCAAAAAAGTTTTTGAAAAATAAGATTTATTTTTGAAAGTATATGAGAATTGGAACATACATGAACAATTAGACATCTATCCATCACCATTCCAACACATTTATCTCAGATGGATGTTGCTGGCTGACATCATCAACCCCCTCTCCATCCATGCCTTCTGTTTCTTCCTCTTGCTCCTCTAGCTCTCTATCTTCACCTCCACCAATTTCTGCCCCTCCCTCTGCTTGATCAGCTGATACAATCACATCTTCATCATCATCCTTGTAATTAGAACACGGGCCTGAATGACATGAACCACAAATAATCGAGCACTTCAGTCCTGCTCTCTTACATGAACATAGCGTGGTACAGCCCATTTTACACCGACAAGAGATCATTTTCAACAAGTCCGGATGTGCCGGCTCATTCGTCGTCTGTACCGGCAATAATGCACCCCCTATATGCTTCCATCCCCATTCTTCTGGCGGTAGTTCGTTCGCGAGCCAATGCTGCACTTGTAAATACGTGCGATATAGGTGCTGCCTTGCAGCTTCGTCGGTGGGAGGCAAGCCTGCAAGTTTGAATGGAGATTTATTGTTGGTTAATCGACCAAAAGTCTGAAATCTGAGGTCCCTGAGAGTCCGTATTTCCTGTGCTGCATTATAAATGGAGAGGAGGACGAGCCTTCCGTTCATGAATACGGTGTCGTGAGGGAGATTAGGATCTTTAAAGGACTCGATGGCATCCATGAGTTCATTGGTCCCCTCATTCGAAATATTTTTCTTGATGTGCTCAACAATCGACTTTTTCCCTTTTCTGAAGAGAGCAGAGGTCGTGTCACAACCAGAGAGTGCATGTATAAACAGAATGTTGTCTCGTATGAAGGAATTATTATCTAGGCTTCTAGAAGAAAACATTTGCGGCGGGTTATTTCCTTTTGCAGGTTTTAGAAAATAAATGGTCTGGTCTTTTGGAGTCAGGGCTGTTATCAATACCAGTATGTCTATGTCCTCTGCCACTACTACGACAGGTGGACCATTCACAGAATGTTTTTCCAAAGCTGTTTTTACGATCAATGTATCTGCATCATCGACAGCTTGTTTGACGGAAATTGTATTCTCCAAAGTGGTTTTCAGATATCGGATGAACAACTTTTTGTTGTTCGTGTTGGATAAAAATAAAAATAAAAAAATATGCATTTTTACCCGAGTAATTAGAAAAATTGTCCATCCGCTCAGAAATTAAGGAGCTGAGAGCGCCTCCCGAGATCCAGGTCAGATGTAAAAAATACGGCGCGCGTTTGTGGCCCGTTATCTCGAAAACCACCAAATTGACGACGAAAACGATGAGGACCATTTTTGTAGGCATTGATCTGATCTTCATTTCTGTCCAAATCCGAAATCTCTAGGTGCCATATTTTGGGAGATATGAACCAAAATAGTTGGGAAAATGGATTTTTGGGCTTTTCGGGGCGATTTTCAGGGTCTTGCGGTCATTCCGCCATATATGAGATTTTGAGAGGTTAATGTACACATCAATACCTACGAATTAAAAAAAAAATGACACCGGCCCGACCTATTCTCAAGGTTGGTACCCTTATTTACTGGACTAAAATAAATTATAAATAAATAAATTTAATATAGTAAGGTCTAATGAGAACCCATCAAATTATAAGATGCCGAAAAACATTAAGGGTCTAATGAGAACCTATTGCTAAATCTAATTCAAAATAGAAAACTCACAAATAGGTCAAGAGAGATTCCAAAAGCAAATAAATTAATTTGAAAATTATAAAATATTTGTGTAAATCAATGAAAGTAATTATCTGAGCATAATTCCAAATAACAAATTTTAATGAATAAAAATTGTAATCTGGTAGCCTCTCAAAACCAATTCTTTACCAATTTCTTTTAACTATTATTACTTACTCGCAGGGCACTGAAAATGGCTTAATAGCCGAAAGCGCTTTGCAACTTTGAATAAAAATTTTTTACACAGAATACAACAATGTTTTCTTGGACTTTATTTCATTTATCCGTCAAAATTAGTTTAAACCCAAACAAAATTAATATGGCTATGTAGCTTATGTCAATGCCTTTCAAACGAGATATCACTTGTCATAAGGACATATTTAAAATTCAACTCTAAGAGCTCATCCATATCTCAAATGTGGTTGTATGAAATTAAACCAATGGTTCAATAAAACTCAAAGTCCAAACCACAAAATTTTTTAATAAAAGTTCCTCAAAAAGGAAACTTATAATGTGTGCTACTAGTTTCGGTACAATATTACCATCATCAG